>JAOEHX010017288.1:0-14680 GCA_025448015.1 Bolborhynchus lineola
GCCGCCGCGCGCGGTTACCCCCCTCCCCCCGCCCCGGTTTTGGCGGGAGCGCGCAGGAGCCCCTCCGGCGTGAGGAGGGCCCGGCGCGGGCGGAGCGGAGCGGTCCCCTGTGCCCCCTCAGCGCCCATAAACCCCTCCTCGAACCCCTCCGGTGCCCACAGGGTCCCCTCAGGACCCTCCATTCCCTCAGAAACCCCTCAGGATCCCCCCAGTTTCCCCCGTGTCCTGCTAAGCCTCTCCCATCCCCCTAAATCCCCATTGTCCCCTCAGCACCCAGCTGAGGTGACCTCCATCCCTCAGGTCCTGCTAAACCCCCTCCTCCCCTCAGGGCCTGGCTGGATCCCCCCCCATCCTCTCAGGATCCCATCAATTCCCTTTGCCCTGTCCTTTAGGATCCCACCAAATCCCCCTCATCCCCTCAGTGTCCCCTCAAATCCCTTCTCTGGCCGGAGCTGCCCTCAGCCCGGGCGCCATGTTCTACATGCACTTGCTGGTGAACAAGCGCGGGCCGCTGGCCAAGATCTGGCTGGCTGCACACTGGGAGAAGAAGCTCACTAAAGCTCATATATTTGAGTGCAACCTGGAGGCTACCATCGAAAAGATCATCTCGCCAAAGGTGGGCTCTGAAAGCGGGAAGGTGGCCTCTGGGAAGCTGTGGGCAGGGGGGGCCGTCTCCATAGAGGACGGGACTTGCTTTGCTGGGAGGTCGATCAGTGGCTGTTTCAAAGCCGGTGTGAGGTAAACTATTCTGATTTTATTTCTCTCTCATTCAAATAAACCCCTGTTCAATGACAGTTATATGGAGATTTAAGTTGCAATCGCATCCCTGGAGCTCTGTGGTGTACACTCATGCAGTGTAAGGCAGTGCTACCACAGTGCACTCAAATGGGTTTCTCCACGCACGGATGGGGCTCCAGGGCCTGCTCTGTGGGCCCCACGGCTCAGGGGCCATGGTGAGTGGGACTGAGCCACTCGTAAGCCCATCAGGGCAGTGTGGCAGCGCTGCTCTTCCTCCAGCGAGCCCACGGTGCGGCCCAACTGGGGAACGGTGGTGGTTGTGCCTCAAAAGGACTGACGAGTCGGTTGCTGGTTAATATCAAGGGGCTAATAAAGAGCTGTGACATGGTACATGGCTGCTTGAGCAGAATGCTTTTGCTGTTCTTATCGTAAATAACTTCTGGCATCTTGTAACCACTTTCAGTGGACTTCTTCCAGGTCCCCCATTATAAGCAGATAAATACATAATTAAGCATATGTAGTGCTTATGAGAGGCTCTATGAACAGTTCAGGAAGCTGAAGTCCTCTGTGCCTCCCAGAGAAGGCATGACTCAAGCAAACAGAGTGGTCAAGCGCCTGTGACTCAGTCCTTGGCCTCTCCATTGCAACTGCACCTGAGGGAAGCATCCAAGGGACGGGTGAGGAATGCTTTGCATGGTCACCAATCAATGGCTCAGCAGATCCAATGCTTTCATCTGGTGCAAGCAGACTTTTATTGTTATGTTTTCCTCTATGAAAACACCTGATATTTGGTAGCCTGAATCCCACTGTCCTGCGTGGGTTACCATTAACGAAGTGCGGTCAAAATGATATGATATGGAAGTGTTTTCCAAGAGGTATTAGATGAATATCCCCTGCTTTCTCTTGTATGCTGTCCTGCCTCACATCAGCATGATCACCCTCGGTGTGCTTGATGCAGGAAGGCTTTGCATGAATAAGGGCATATTATGGCCTTTCTTTGCATAAATAAGGGCCTAGGTATGGTGTCTGCTCAGTTAAGCAACTCAAGCATCGAACACTGGGTTATGCACAGCTACTTGCTATTTCTGGGTGGGTTACGCTGTTTGTTGACAGTTGAGATGGTTTAGATCAAGTAAGAGCATCGGTTCAGGCCTCACGCTCTGGCATGGTAATATTTAGCAGCAGAAGCAGCTAGAGGTTTCTAGGTTATGTTTATGATCCTCTCCATCAGCACAAAGCCTTGTTGAATTTCACAGAGCAATGTATTGATGTATGATACTACTGCTGTGTAGTATTTCCGTTTGAATGGTTTTGCCCCAAATCCTAACTGCTGGACAACCTTTTTAAACCTTAACAGTTTACAATAGCCCTGCGAACCTCTGGGCACTTACTCCTCGGAGTGGTGCGGATTTACCACAGGAAAGCCAAGTACCTCATGGCAGACTGCAGTGAAGCTCTGACAAAAATGAAGACAGCCTTTCGCCCAGGTATGTATGGAGCTCTGCATCTTTCCACCTGTGTCCTTTCCTGCTCTCATTTTAAGAGGTAATTTTGGCTATTCCTGCTAAATACACATTATTGATCCCGAACATACCAGTGACCTACTGCTGATGTTTAATTTAATGCCATCTCAGGTCTTAGACTCCTTTAAAAGAAGCAGTATCTTAAGTGGTCTGAGTAGGAGAAGCTTGAATTCAGCTTCCATTGTTAGGTGCTTGATTTTCATTTCTGATGACACCAGCAGCATTCTAACAGAGTGTTAGTGCCAGACCTGACAGTGGGTTTTGAGCTCTACCCATGAAGCCAGGGAGGAGGGAGCAGGCATGGCTGGATCCTTTCCCAGCTGCCTGGATGTTTGTCATTCTTAGGCAGCAAACAGAGGAGGCACTGTTGTCTAATAAAAGGCTAACAACAGGACATTAGCATCTATTGTCAGCCCTAATGTGCTTTGTGACCTAGTCTGTTTGCAGAGTATCAAAAGCCTGCTCTACATTGTTCTCAAGGACATGATCATAGGATCAAAGAGTTGTTTAGGTTGGAAAAGACCTTTAAAATCACTGAGTCCAACTGTTAACTCATCACTGCCAAGGCCATCACTAAGCACCACATCCACATGCCTTTTAAATACCTCCAGGGTTGGTGACTACCACTGCCCTCAGCAGCCTGTTCCAATGCTTGACAACCCTCTCGTTGAAGCTTTTTTCTTTTCCCCAGTGTCCAGTCTAAACATCCCCTGGTGCAGCTTGAGGCTGTTTTCTCTTGTCCTATTGCTTGTTACTGTCCAGGGATGCTGTCATTCTCCATCAGAAACAGTCAGAAGTGATCTGACTTAGGAACTAACCCTGTTCTGAGCAAAAGATTGCATTAGATGACCTTTGGAAATCCTTTCTCACCTGAATTGTTCCCAGATCCTTCCATTACTGAGTATTTGCACTCTCACTTCATAATTATTTGATGCTGAAGAGCAGTTATGCAGACACTGGAGAGGGAAAGAAAACACAATAATTCATCTGAAGCGGTGCAGAAGACTCCAGGCTAAATGTCAGGCTGTGAGGGTCTTTCAGGGACTTCAAGTAGCTGTTAATAAACCCCATATATTTACTTTATTTCATGTCTTGTAGCAACAGACTCTGCTGTATCCATAAAAAATACGGTGTCTAAAGTATATGTAAAGGAAGGATTTTACTTCCACTTTGGAGCCCTGTTGACACAGGGCCTAAGCTCTGCTCTCCTGTTATTAGAACAGCAGCAGTCCTTCCTGACAGGTTTATAGTTCCAATACACATACGTGGGAGAGCATTACTTTTACCTTATTGGTACTTACTTTGTGCTGTTGTCTGTTCTAGGCCTTGTCGACCTTCCCAAGCAGAACTTTGAGGCTACTTATCAATCCATTACACTACCTGAAGAGTTTCATGATTTTGAAACACCACTACCTGATGTAAAGTAAATGCTTCCCTCAGTTTTATTCAGTATTTTCAGAAGTAAAAGATATCCTCATGTTATCTGATCAAGGCTCAGATGGAATTGTTTGGATTTGATATCTGGATTCTCCTGGATGCTGAGTCAGCTTTGTGAGGCTACAAAGCCTCACAAGAGCTCCTCACAGGAGCTGTGCTTTTGTTGAGCCCCTCAAAGTCTGTTTAATCAACAGACCTTTACAATGAAATAATGCATGAACTTAGAGTTCAGGGTTTCAAATTGCCAGAGTGAAGCCTGCAAACCACTGTCTGACCTCAAAAGACAATAGTGTAAACCCTGTTGTAAGAGCAAGGGAGCTCTAGTGAGTAACCTCACCACGTTGTATGGCTCCCTTGTGTAACTGCATTTAATTTCTGGCCCTTTGAGTTTGGTGTATTCCATCAGCAGCAGTCAACTTGACTCCTGATGAAAAGCCAGCTTATTTCATTGGCTTTCATGACACAAAGCAGCATTAATGTAGAAACACTGATAGAAAGCAGAAAACTAGACATGCTGTGATAGCTCTGATGCCTTCAGAGGTCTCGGATAATGGATTTCTACTGAGGCTTCCTCTGTACCTCGTCATGAATGCAGTTTGTCAGGATCTGCTTAGGGTTCCCCAGCTACCTCCTGGCCAGGACAGGGTCAGTCCCCACTGTATGATGTGCATTGGAAGCTGCACAGAGCTCTGGCCAGCCCAGGTGGTGGCCTCCTGCTTGCTTGGAGGTAGAGCTGTTAATAAACACCCAGCACCTGGTTTCCAAATGCTTATTTTTAGCTTTTAGAGGAAATCTACAGCAGTGAAATTTCTCCATAACCCCCCAAGCTGGCTTGACTGCCAATAGCCTTGGGGAAAAAGTGTTCTTTCCTTGAGGATCAGCCAGGGTGCTTCCGATGCCATGCAAAACCAGCTGTCTTTGGGGGTTTATGATAAAACATCAGATTGCTGACTGTTTGGAAGCAAGTTTTCACATTCCAGCTAAATGCTCAGTGGGTCTCAGTTCCCCTTTTATTCTGCGTGCTGTTTTTTCCCTCAGTGCCATTGACGTTGCTGAACACTTCACCTTGAACCAGAGCAGAGCTGAGGACATTACGCTTGCAGAGGACTATGAGAGCGATTTACTTCTTTTTGACAGAAACTTTGGTGAGAGAAGTTGAGAAATTAGAAATATTCTCTAAGGAAAAGTGTGTTTATGCAAAATTTGGCACAGTCTGTGTCCTTTTGACAGGTGGAAAGTTGGTATTTGTGCTGATTGCTCTGTCATACTGGTTTATGCTGAATTTTTTTGTGTAATGACTCCATTTAAGTAATATAATGTGACAGTGGAGAATCAAACCCCACACTCTGCTTTTTACTGCATTAGCTACAGTTTGTTGTTTGTTCCAGTTGAGGCACTGGGGCATCTTACAACCTTGTAAAAATGATTTGAAACTTTGGGAAATGGATAGATATGTGTTTCAAAGATCCCTGAAGTTGAAGCGTGGGATATTCTGTGTTTCTTCAGATGATGAACCAGAAGCCCTGAGGAAACAAAGCTTCTTTGATGGCAGCATCTTAACCAGCAGCAACAGTCTTGTGGTGGATCGCTCTGTGAGTGTGAATGGGGACCAGTCTGCTCTGCGAGAGGAGACCTTCTGTTTTGAGTACGACTGCTTTGGAGACGAGGAGGATGCTGCAGATATGATAGGTAGGTTTGACACAGATAAACAGGATCAGCTTCTTTTCAAATATTTTCATTCTGGCAGGAAAGCAAACAGGCCAGATGAAAGTAATTGCTTTCAAACATAAGTTCTGTTGTTTTCCTGTTGGATTCAGGCTTCATTTGCTTTCCACTTAGCACTGAATGTATGGCATATGACTGACATGACAATCCATGCCAGACATTGCCAAATAAACATGTTTTAAAGGTTATATTTCAGATTTTCAGAATTAAAGGTGTTCCAGTTATACTTAATGGTTAACAATTTAGTTAATGGTTTTGAAGGTGAAGCACTGCAACATTTTTATCCTTATTGTAAGAGCAAAGGAGCTTCTACATCTTTATGGCTTAGAGTGGTTACATAAACCTTTTTAGGTTTATATCTTTTAAACAATATCAATATAATACTTTTCAGAGCAGAAGTTGAAACTCAAAGTGAAGAGTAACCCTCTCCTCTTTACACTGCTGAAGGCTGCCATTCCACTGCAGTCATCTGTAGGAGGAGCAGAGCAGGTTTAGTTTGCCAAGGATTAACCTTGAATAAGTCACATTAGTTTGTAGCAGGCTATTTCATGGCTACCAAGGCTTTGAATGATTAAAACGATGTGGTTTATGTCTAAGAAATCCTGTTGAGGGATGAGCACACGGGCCTGGATCAAGACATTCTTGGTATGGAGGAAGAAAACCCTTTGTCCCGAGAGCCACTGGAGAACAGCACAGCCAGTGAGTCTGCAACACCTACCCTGCTGTCCTCACCCCAACATCAACACCTGCTCCTGCACTAGTGCCCCCAGTTACTGATGCTCAGCTTTGTACCATGTCCCATCCCTTTTGCCTTGGTTCATTTATTTCCCCCCACCCCTATTTTTCATCCTCCATTTTAGGGACAATTCAATTGTCTATAACTTGGCATTGCTTAGAAACACTTTGGTATGACATCCTGTTGGACACGCTGTTGATCCACCTGCTGCCTCCACAGCAGGAGATCACTTCTGGAGGGGAAAGGAAACTGAATCAGGGTTTGCTGTAACTTTGAACTTCACCTATGAGTATTTCTGGCTTCATATTTCAATAAGTGACGTTTCAGTAAGATCATCAGGTTGTTGTTTGTCTTCTTTCAGCTTGATACTAGTGAAACTGCCTTCTGAAAAGTGCTTCTGGAAATCTTTTGATAGCTTAACTCCTTACCCCCCCTCCTCTGTTTCTTTTAAACTGTAAGATTACAGACAAAATCATGGCTCTCTAATTCTGATCTTCTTTGTCTGATATTATTCTGTGGTGTGAGATACAAAAGTTTGCAAGATGGAATAATTTCTTAAAGTTTGGGTCATTTTCTGGGTTTTCTTATAGTTGAGTCCTGCTGTGCAGACCCTACCAGTAAGGAAGACAGTCACCAAGCGAATGAAACCACACTTGTGTTGAAAGAAGATGATGGATTTGTGCTTGAGCCACTTGATGCTGCAGGTCAGAACGTGACCGGTTTCTTGCTGGATGTTTGTATCAATAACTTCATGTTGACATTATTATTTAGCATTCTGGAATTTTCCAGACTGCCAAAACAATATTCAGGAAGTTATGGCCATATAACCAAACCCTGGTTTTCTTTCCTGTTTACTGTATACATCTTAATCCAGCTGCTAAAGGATTAAACTGACAAATACAGATATTCATTATGAGGTAACGAAACCTGTTGGAGGACATCAGCAGTTCTTGGAATAATTAACTTCCTGACAGATTAGAAAGAGATTATTCAGTCCTGGCGGCATATCATGTGTCCTCATTAAGTTCTCATGTTCCTGGTTCTTTAGTGCAATAGTCATGCCTTCTGCCATTAAACATGTGTGAAGTTCCTGTACAGGAATACAAGGAGTACATGTACGAAAACCTCTGGAGACGTGGCCACGTGCTTCTATGTTGGTGTTCAAGTCCATGGGATGTTTTGGGAGGTCGTCAGCCTGTCTGTTTGAGTCCAGTGCCTGTTTTGTACCCGAGGGTCCCATGAATAGACATTATTTAGACTTTCTTTTTTAGCTGTCACCCAGAGGAAAAAGAATAAAAGAAAGAGGAAGTTGTTTGTGGATGTAGACAAGGAACTCACCTGCTATGTCATGTACAACCAAATGAACAGCTGCACAGACATCATGGCCACCTTAGACCTCGCACCCCCAACCAAGAAAACAATGCTGTGGAAGAAATCTGGAGGTGTGGATAAACTCCTGTTCCACACGACACAGCTGCTGCTTCCTGCTAAGCTGCAAATGGTAAAGATCGAGTCCCTGCAGGGTTTGTATCACTGGCTAGGTGAGAGGTTTTCAGGCTTGGGTTTCTGTGAACTCCTTCCCATGTGAGTGGCATCACTGAAATCCTGTTTTGCAGTATAGTTGGGTTGGATACCTGATGGTTATTTGCATACTCTCAACTAACTGCTCCGTTAGGAAGCCCACCTGTAGAGCTCACAGCTTTCGTTTCCAGCTGTCCACCAAGAGAAAGATGACAAAAAGCCATGAGAGCTGACATGTCATTTCATAGAGTCACAGAATCATAGAATGGTTTGGATTGCAGAGGACCTTAGAGATCAAAGCTTCTCCTGTCCTCATGTAGTATCTGTCAGATTGTTCAAAGAAGCTGGTAGTAAGTTTAGAGCTGGTGACAAGATAAAGAGGAGCTAAAGGTGATAATGAGAGCCCCAGCATAAGCCATGCGCAGAAGCCTTTACTGCAGTGCCTTGTGCTGTGTGTCGAGGTGAGGGCAGGGCAGCACAGCAGGGGCTCCAGGCCAGCAGCAGCACTGCAGGTTCACAGCAGCACAGCTTCACCACGCAGAGTCCAGGGGCAGAACTACAGCTCACCCTCCCAAGGGTGAATGTCATTCACACACACAGAGCTGCAGGTGTTTCTTTCTTTCATCCCTCCTTACTGGCAGGCTTCAAGGAAAACCGATCCAAGCTGCTCCTAAGATGTTCCTTCATGGAGTTCACGGCAATGCTAAAGCTGCAGAAAGCTATTATTAGAAAATAAACTAAAAAATCCAGATTTTCAGAATGACCTAATTCAAACCCCTGAATTCCGGGTTGCAGTAACTGATCCACAGCTCACAGTGATACCTTTGTGTTGGTGCTTGCAAACAATGTGATGTGGCCTTCTGAAAGCAAACCAGTGCAAATAATTGTTTGCAGTTCTTTGCAACGTGCTTCAAGAATCACAGGTTTAAGATGAGAAGGAATGAAACACAGAGGGAGTCTGAAATGGAGGAAACAAGAAAAGAGCAAGAGACCACAGGTGATGTTTTAATTCTGTTGTTGCAGAATTAGCTGTTAGGAAATACTTTGTGTTTTACCTCATGTTGAAGAGAATGGGCAGTATTGTACAAAGCAAAGGCCAAAAAAAGTTAAATGTTGAGGAAATTGGCTGTTAATTAATAATTTTCAAAAGGCTTTTTAGTTTAGTTTGTTTTTTTTTTTAAGTACTTTGTTGTTCTTTTGTTCCTTAGTTCAGAAATTAAATTCAAGTCTTTTTCTTCCTTGTGGCATAAGGAGGTATTTTTTGGGTCATTTTTGCTTCTCTGTCTACGGCACAGCGGATTTGTTTTAAAACAAACCAGAAGCTTCCCACTTTTTCCAAGTTTAACCAAAGCACTCTCCAGAATTCCAAATTCATGTCAATAACATGTATTTGTATCTTGAGGACAGCATTTGGGTTAATACCAAGTGAGAAGAAATGTCCCATTTCAGATGTGCTGAGGTGATGTATCTGCTTTCACCCCTTTGCTCTGCTAGAAATACAATCTGGGTGTCTGCCTCAGTTCATCAGCAGAACCACCTCCTGCAATGCCTAAAGGTCAACTTCTAGGAAAGGGGAAACTCTCTTGGCAGGTTCTTCTTCTTCCATGGTCCGATTAGGAATGATATTTAGTTTGGATTTACTCCTTCTGGCTCTTGGTCTCAAATATTGCTAATGACAGTGTGACTATTGGGTTTCAATGTATTTTTAAGGACAGAGATTGCCAGGAATTGCCTCTTAAACCTTGTTTTTTCATTAATACAGAGATGCTGATAGTAGAAGAGCCAAGTTTCCTGCAGGAGTCAGCTCATTCAGACACAGAGAGAAAAATTAGACATGATTCGTTTATGTTGCCATCAGAGAATAACAGAAATGAAACTGATGATCACTGTGGTGAAACTATAGTGAGCAGTTTCCAGAAGTTTTAGACACCTAAATGTATTTCTTGGTGTGGTTTTATGCCAGGGTTTCATTTAAAGCATGTTAAGAAGTTTCTAATGCCTGTTTGAAGACATGCTAGAGGCGGCTGATAGTTTATTTAGAGCATAAAAGTTTATTTATAAGCACTGTGGTAGACACAATGAATTAATGATTAATTAAAATGTCTATTAATCAGTATAGATTGCAGTCAGATCACTAATTATACATGAAAGCTAAATGTGAAATACAGCCTTTATACTGCAGAGATCAATCTAACCATCTTTATAAAGGATAAAACTGACCTCTTGTGTCTCATATTGAGGAAATAAGCAATAATAAATCATCTATTTCTGCTGTCTATACTCAGGCTGAGGTGCAAGGGAATTCCTTAGGGAATATGAGGCTTGTTAAAGTTGGAAAAGCATGACAAAATTAGTTCTAGCAGTAGCAGAACACGTAGGGTCTGTGCCTGGAGCAATCCTGGAGGTGCAGATCAGCTGTAGGATAAATACTATAGCAAAGGTGAGATGTAGTAAAAATAGGGACTATTCCATCATTTTGGAATACATTCTCGGAGCAGAATTGTGTAATTGGGATTTGCACTGTACCCATGAACTGTAACTCCTGTTGATCACTCTCTCTTCTGACAGCAGGGTGCAATGGCTTTGTCTGAGAGCTCCTCACTGGTGACCAGTGTCCTGGGCCAAGAAGCTGAAAGGCAGCAAGCTGAGCTAACAAACGTAAGTGTGCTCCAGGCTGACTGCTCTGGCCTGTGTCACACTGTGTTCTTTCCCAGAGACATTAAGAGAGCAGTGATGGCACCATGGCCTTGTTTGGCTGCACTGACATCACCTTTAGCCTTCAGAGGTTAAGCCCAAAGCCTAAACCCAGATTTTTGAGCAGCGTTTTTTGACCCTGACCAGCACAAATGCTGTCACAACCCAGGCATGCAGAGTGGTGTCTTCTGGCGGAGCTGCCTCCCCAGGCCTCAACCGGACTATCTCCACAGTGCTACCACTCACCTGAGCTGCTTCTTGGTAGCAGAAAGAACATAGTTAGCATTCTTTTCTGTTCCACAAAGCCTTGTGGACCAGAAAGGTGTCAGAGGTCCCAGATATCCCAAGTATGGCCACCAAAATGCCCAGTTCCAGCTAGGGTTTTCAGTTAGAACTCTTGTCCTTGTTATCATGCACATACCACCTAACCTTCTGTTCTATTTCCTCTCGAGGAGCTCACTGGGAGCAGGAAAGACAGTGAAGAAATCAGGTGGAACAAAAGAACTCTCCAGTTCTTAAAAACCTTACAGGTACCAGTGCTGCATTTTACAATTAGATGCCAAACCCAGTGCTGATTTCAGTTGGAACCTCTCAGAAATCTCCTCCTTAGGGAATCCCAGACTGATTTGGGTTGGAAAGGACCCTAAAGCTCATCCAGTTCCAACCCCCTGCCACAGGCAGGGACACCATCCACTAGAACAGGTTGCTCCAAGCCCTGTCCAGCCTGGCCTTGAGCACTTGACCCCATTACTGCTGCTGTGTTTCCTTGGGTATTTACTTGGGAAACCAGGATTCTGAGTGCCTGACATGGTCCAACACAAGTGTCAGACTATCTCCTCCTTATAGAATCAAGGAATCACAGAATGATTTGGGTTTGAAGGGACCTTTCATATAAGTGTAGCCATTAAACCCCATGAAATAATAGCACTTAATTAGCTGTGGCACTAATGGCCTGTGACAGAGGTGGTGCCCAGCACCCAGAGAACAGGCCGTGATGAGCTCTATTGGTTGGGATGCTGAAAGCCATTTCAGATGTACTTTACCTGAAAAGCCGACCTGGCTGTCCTGCTCCCCTCCCGCAGCACCTGAAGAGATCCGGGGTGAGCTCCTTCAGTTTCCAGCATCTCAGTCAGAAAAACACCCGGAAAGAGGCCGCAGCCAAGTTTTACATCCTGCTGGTGCTGAAGAAGCAGTCGATTGTGGAGCTCAGGCAAAGCGCTCCCTTCGCTGACATCACAGCCACCACCGGCCCTATGTTTGATGCTCACTGACCTCAGGTCAAAGCCAGATAAGCCATCAAAACCCCACCTGATTGATTGTTTGATTGTTTGATTGGTGATTTTTCCAGCAAATGGATTTTTGGGGAGAAACGATTCAATGTCTTGTTAAGCCATGGAGCCACCTCTGAACTGCTGTGTAACAGGTTCGTGCCATGTGCCACCATGGTTACCAACAGGTTCCCTTGCTTGGTTATTTGTAATATATCTGGTTTGATGATAAGCAGTTACTTATTCTGTTAATAAAAGCTCACTAAAATACATTAGGGAGGGATTTATGTTGTGAGGGATTTTAGGAAAAGTCCTTAAAAACCTTTCTGGGAGACAGGATTTGAACTAACACCCATGTTTATTCTCACATATAGCTAAGAGAAATCTACTGAGTTCTCTGTATCCAAAATCCATCTGTTTGCAGTGATTCCTCCCAGAGAATGGCCAGTGCTTGATAGTTCAAGGCCCAGTGAGGTAGTGGCTCCAGCATTGCTTTTACGTGTTCGGGCAGGGAGAGGTTACACAGCCGCTGTAAGAGTCACATAAGCATCAGGAGGACAAACCCCTCCTCTTCAAATCCTCCAATTTCATGTTCCATAGCTCATGTTCACTTAAGGATGAACCCTTTTATTTATGTGTAGCCCTATTTAAAAATGGCTGTTAAAGGAAATCTTGTGGTTCTTTGCATTTTCATCTAATTTAGGATGAGTTTTAACGCTTGTACTGTCATGTTGTGGTGTTTTTCAGGCACACTGAACCCATGCAGGTGGCTGTGGGTACATCCCCCCTCTTTCCAGGAAATCAATAAAAACCAGAACACAACGTCTCCTGTGCTCCTTCACGTTTGTGCTGAAAGTCCAAACTCTGGGATCTCCTCGGAGTCAGTGTTTTGGGGGATTTTCTTACAATTTGGAAGGATGGAGGATGTTGGTGCCTGGGCGGTCCCGGTGTTTTGTGAAGAGCCTGTGCTGCGCCTGGGTGTGGGGCTGTTCCACCTCGATTCTTACTTCAGTTTGATAAAATAAGCAGTAAGAAGCCTTTGCTTGCCATGGGGTTGCCTCTCTGTCTGTAAGGGAGGGGGAAACAACTCTGTTTGGTAAAAGTCTTCCCATTTACTGCAAGAGAAATGCCCTTTTCCTTTCCTGATTGGAACGGGAGCGCTGCCCTCTGGAAGTGCCAGGACAAAACTGCACTGGAGGGTGGTGCGTTCCCCTCTCCTCTTTTGGGACGTTTTACTTGGGAATCAGGTACCAAGCTGGGCTCAGGAAAGGGTTTGGTTCCTGAAATCTGACTCTCAGTGAGAGCATGGCCAAAGGAGGAGCAAAACCCTCACCCCCATTCCCCTGCAGCAGCCCCGATCCCCACCAGCACAGTGTCCAGTGAGCCCCTGTGCCACGGAGCGCCGCAGCCTGGGAAGGGAAGGAGAAATCATGTTATTCTCCCCCCAGAGCCATCCAAAATGACTCTGCATCTCCCACCGGCCTCGCTGCCGCGTGGTGAGAGCAGCTCCAGTGGCAGCAGAGGCAATTACACATTCATGTTCCTTTCAGGGGGAGCAGCTCTGTGCTGGATTCACCAGGAAAGAGGGAAACAAAAGGAGGCTGGAGGCGTGCAGGAATAGATGAGAGGCAGGAGACGTGCACATCGAAACGAGTCGGTGTGTCGGAATAAATGAGCTATAGACCTTACAGGAAATAGGTTGAGAACAGACTGCAGGTGCTCCCAGAGCAGGTTTGTCAGAATTTGGGAATAACAAGTTTGGGGGAGTGAAGGAGCCTGCGAGGGCAGGGGGAGTGCAGCGCCCTGAGCATGGATTTAGCTCAGAGTCTTGGCCTTGGCTCCAGCCCCAGACATGCAGGACGCTCTGCTCCGAACCCACCAGGGTGTGAACTGCTTCCACCCGCAAGCATGTACATAGGGTGTTAGGGACATGTGTGTAACGTGGGCACGCATATATGTGCACATCACTGCTCTCTCAGGCTGCAGCCACCCTTGGGTCCTTTCAGCTGCAATAACAAGGGCAGAGATGGAGCCAAAGCAGCCTGGACCAGAGAGCAGTGATTGTCTGCCTGCACTGGGTGCTGGTGAGGCTGCACCTCGAAACCTGTGTTCTGCTCTGGGCCCCTCACTACAAGACAGACATTGAGATGCTGGAGAGGGGCCAGAGAAGGTCAATGGAGCTGTGCAGGGCCTGGAGCACAGTGTGATGGGGAAGGGCTGAGGGACCTGGGGGTTCAGTCTGGAGAAAAGAAGGCTCGGGGGGACCTGATGGCTCCCTACCGCTGCGTGAGAGGAGGATGGAGCCAGGAGGCGGCTGATCTCTGCTCCCAAGGAACAAGAGATGGGACAGAAGGAAACGGCCTCGAGCTGCACCGAGGGGGTTTAGATGGAGATGAGGAACAATTCCTTCTCAAAAAGGGTTGTCAAGCACTGGAACAGGGCAGTGGTGGGATCACCAACCCTGGTGGTATTAAAAAACCACAGATGTGGCATCTGGAGACATGGTTTAGTGGGGGCTTTGGCAGTGCTGGGGAATGGTTGGACTCCATGATCTTAAAGGTCTTTCCCGACCATGGTTTTAAGATCATGGTTTTAAGATCATGGTTTATTCTGTGCTGCCCGGTAGCCCTCAGCAGGCACGAGCAGCCTCGCCCTATGCCTGCTCCTGAGTTTGAAAGGTTGAACCTCGACAGCTCCCGGAGCAAACACTCTGTAACCACACCGCGCTCGGGACATCGGAAGTGCCGCGGCAGCCGTTGGCAGCCGGGGGAGTCTCCGACCTGCGCTGGGTCCCTCCGGCTGCCGGTGACACCCGGCGCGGGGCCCCGGCCGCCGGTAAGGAGCGGGGATCATCGCGCCGGGGTTTATGTGGCTGCGTGAAGCGCGAGCACACGGGTGTCCTGTCCTCCCAGCCGGGCGGCTTAGATGAAAACTGCGGTGCTGGGGGCACTCCAAAGGCCGGGGGGCAGCAGCATGGAGCTCCCCCTTCCTCCTCCCTTTCCTCCTCCTCCTCCGGGGCTACGCGGGGAAAGGAGCGG
>JAOEHX010017290.1:0-18840 GCA_025448015.1 Bolborhynchus lineola
CTCATGCTCTGCCAGGGAGGAGGGGAAGCTGTGAGGAAGCAGAAACAGGACACCTGACCCAAACTGACCAAAGAGGTGTTCCATACCACAGCATGTCATGCCCACTATATAAACTGGGGGCAGTTACCCAGAAGGGTTAGATCACTTCTCGGTCGGGCTGGGTATCGTTTGGCAGGTTGTGAGCGGTTGAATTCCCTTCCCTTGTTGCTTCTCTGGTCATTATTATTATTGGTGGTAGCAGCAGTGCTTTGTGTTATACCTTTGTTACTCGACTGTTCTTCTCTCAACCCATTGGAGTTACTTTCTTTTGATTCTCCTCCCCATCCCTCTGGGAGTGGGGGGAGGAAGGGGGGAAGGTGAGCAAGTGGCTGCATGGTTCTGAGTTACTGGCTGACTGAGCCAGTAAGTACTACCTGCTTTAAATGCTTAAACTACTTGGAGTAGTTTAAGCATTTTTCAGGAACTGGAATACCTGGGGTCTTAGTTGGATATGATGTAAGTTTTCCATATCAAAAGGCTGCTATAACCAATAGTTTATACACTACCAGGAAACATAGGAGCTGTATTAAGGCATCTTCTGCAAACATTCAGCTACTGAGACCAGAGCTGATAAGAGATCAATCTCAGAGGAGTTTGATTTCCACAATGTGATTAAAATGCTTTATTTGGAAGCCATGTCTGTTCTTTCTGATTGACGGTTCATGGCAGAGCAACAGGGAAGGAAGTTTTGCATTTTTCTTGTTCAAAGTACAGTTAAGTAGGATATTTGCACATGGAGAAGTGTTATACCTTCCTAGTGTTAATTACAGCTATAACAAAAAGATAACAGAAAGATGTTTTCATTGAAGACAATGTGGAGTTTGTTGTAGTTCAGTAGGTCCTTGGAATTCTTAGTTTGAGACCAAGACTTAAAAAAGAACCAATCTCCCAGAAGCACATGGCAGGAAAGAGATTTTTTTGTGCTTGATTCTTTCATTTTCATGGAAATTTAAAACTTCTTTATTTTTTGTTTATCTAATCTTCTTTTGTTTTCTGATAAAACAGAACTCAGAGACAAAAGCTTGGTATGCTCTTCTTACAAAGACAAGGACTTGTCACATTGTGTTTTGGTTATGGTATTTTGCCCCCAAAACACAGACTAAACCTCTTCCCCTGCTCCTTTACTTCTTTGTGTCCTATGAAACAGAGCTACAGCTCAGGGCATGGGTATCCTGCTCAAAGATTCCTGTAGCCTCCTTTCTCCTCTTCTCCAGCCTGGGCTTTTCTTGTTCTGTAAGGAGTTAGTTATCTAAAATATTTATGAATCTCATCACAGATATCTAAAATTCCCTCTGCACATCAGGGTCTGATGTCTCTTTTACACAAAAACATATTCTTTCCTGTGAATGTAAGGCAATTTTTCCTTCATTCTCTACTGTTATTACAGGGAACTAAGAAAACATGTTTCAGAAGCTAACAATCTATGTCATTTATTTCAGAACTACACTGTTTCAGCCACCTATTAGTCTGAACAAAAAATGTAGTCATTAGTGGCTTGATTTTGTTCTAGATCAGTTATTTAATATACAGCTGTACTGTATTTACCAGAATTTAGTGCCAAGTCTGAAATTGCTTTAGCTTACATAGAGCAATTCTACTGGTTTTTACACCAGTTTTACTCCAGTATGACTACATTCATTAGACTGGAGTTGTTCCTGGCTTCCACCTGTATAAATGAGAGGAGGATCATGCTGGGATATTTATCACTACATTTTACTACTATTGTTATTGAACCCTTGCACTAGCTCTATGTTCACTACAATTCTTATTGATTGATTAAGTTTAAATCATGAATGCAAATTAAACAATAGTCATCAGAGCTATTTTAGATACACGTTAAGGTATTCATGAAACTGTTTTCTAAACAGAAACCAATGTGTTAGAAATAGTCTCTTATAGCTACTGCTGTACATGTTAGTCCAATTCTATTGCATTTTCTTCCTGCCATCTAAGTACATGGTTTTTGTAACTGTTGGAGGACAAATGGTAGATGGTGGGAGGAAAGAGTGGGCAAAGGAAACAATTTAAATTCAAAAGCATCCTTCTTACCCCATCTCCATTTGAGTCTTGCAGACTTCCTTCCCTTTAGAGCGTGAGGCTTACAGTTGCTGCCTGTGCCTGTAACTTGCTCAGATATCAACAGGACCTGTGCATGCTTGGCCTATGCCCATGTGAATAAAACAGGTTGGCCTTTGGCAATTTACCTGTTGGGAATGCAAACTGGCACAATTTAATTTCCTGCTATAGACACAGGTTAAAATTGCTGATATCACTAAAAGCTGTAATTCCCTTCTACATCTTTACCTTTAGAGGGTGTGAAATGAAGATTTTGCCTGTAGCAACAAAGCTTCCCCTGAAACTACACTAGTAAAAGAGAATCTAGGTAATGGGATTTAGAGAGAGCCCTGAAATTTGCATCCCACAAGTTATCCTTCTGCCTTTTTTAAAAGCCTTGACCCTTTCGTACCACACCAAATACTGCACCTTGAGGATGATGCACCTGTAATACACACAGCTGAAACCCCAAAGCCTGCATCAGATAATTCTGTGCAGAAAAGAATCCAAATCCCGTTTAGTAATTTTGGGGTTTGGTGTTTTTTTTTCAAAAGAGGGAACATTATTTTAGCTATATATTTTTTGTTAATAACCATACTTTCTTAATACAGGAGAAGAAATAGTAGCAGAGGGCTTTTTTTTGTTGTTTTCTTATGACCATTTTCAAATACAGATCTCTTATTTTTTCTGTAATTTCCAAACTAAAAATTTTCAGAGGTTCATCTTGCCTGGTTTGCACTAATTTTGTCTGTGGATTTATCGTACTTTTCCAATGAGGTTGAAGTTCTAATATGTTGTGTTTTAAGTAAAGAGTGGAGAAAAGAATCTGTTAGCAAAGTTTTCATCTTCAATTATCATTTAGGAATAAGTTTTCAAGTGTTAATCCCACATAGAATTAAATTTGAAAGGATTCTGTATGAATGTTAGGAACAAAGAAGGGGAAGGAAATACAAAGTCAGGCTTAGGGAAGGTATTTTACCTATCTATATGGCATCAGTGACTTCAGATGTAGAATTTCAGCCTATTAAATTCAATTGGACTTGCAGACTTTACAGGGTATTGACTATCTTCTGGAAATACTTGAGCTCAGTAACTAACATAGCAAAACCTGAATTCCAAAGTGAGACCCCATGTTTTATAAGTTTTTATCACTTCAGTAAAGCTGCTGTTGAAACCCTTTTTTCTTTGGAAAGTATGCCAGTGTTTGTGTCAAATTTTCTCCACCTTATTTCTTGCAATCCTACAATTTCACTGCATTATGTCCTGTGATAAAAGCACTTTCTTTAGAGCATAACTTTGGTGAATGGACTGTAAATTAACTCAAGCTCAGTTCAATTCAGTGAAATAAAGTCTATTAACTGGTGACAGTTCCAGTTTCTCACAGATATAGTTCTTACTTAAATCATTCATACTTTTCCAGGTGTAAAGTGCATTTGTTATAATTTAATCACTTTCCAGCATAGTTTTAAGAAGTTAATTTTATAAAGACATTTTTCACCTGTTAAAGGGTATATTTTTAGAATATTCTTCTATCAGTTTCACTAAAGGTATGCATAACTTTTTGCATCTCTATATAAGCTGTTGACTGCACAAACAGGAAGTGGTTAATGTTTCAGAGTGGTGTTGTGGAAATGGTGTTTTCTGACCTTTACTTGGTCATTCTACAACTAGAGATAAACCTGGGAACTGTGCACCTGGGAAAACTTTCATACAGTGGGGAACAAAGAGCAAATTACAATGGCCATACTCTCAGTGGATGTAAATTTAGTCCTTCCTATTAATGATGCCATCTCAGTCTACATCTGCTGAGAATTTGGAAGAAATTACTAAATGTTTGCTGGCCAGCTTTTTAAGATCAGCTCATTGCCTTTTAAAGCCACATGAGACTCAGACTTCTGCAAAAGACTATCCCTAAACCATATACAGATATGATTCGACTCTCAGGGGAGATCTGTACAGTGAAATGAATTTATGAATTAGCCCTGGTGCAATTTAAAGTCAGATACATTAACTGATCTAGAATTACATTGGGAAAATTTACTTGTGTTAGGAAAAACACTGTGCTACTGTGCCACTGTGCCTTACAGTGTAACTTCAGCATCTGCTGAAAAGGGGGGGGGGCGGGGCGGGGGAACAGGTAAGGCAGGAAAACCTCAAAATGTCTTGAAGCTTCTAGAAATTACTAATTGCTTCTCTGTTTGGCTGCGAAACCTGGAACACCAAAGAGATTGGAGTGAGAGCTTGAATCTTTCTGAAAACTCAGTCTTTTCAACTCTTTGTCCATACATAAGGAATCAAAAAACATTTGTCATTATAGCTCTTCTTCTCCACCCACCCACATATTTTGCAGGTATCAATTAAGGAGAGGGCTCAGCTATGTATGGAGGTATCATTCTTTTCAGGAGTTACATTGCAATGTTAAAGTAAGGTCAAGCTCCTGGCAAACTACAGAGTGAAACCCAAAATAGAATATGGAAATGTATTTAGGCTGATCTTCAAAGTAATTTCTTAAGTTACTCAGGCCAACCATGATTAAAGACTAGAAAGAGGATAAAGGAAAATGATCAAAATGACGTTGCAGGGAAGCATAGTTGTGCTGCTGAGAGAAAGCCTTTGAGCAAATCACTGAACTGCAGAAGCAATTGAAATCTTTGGCTCAGCTAGTACACCAGATAGTGGCTGGTGCTTATGACTTCATCCTAATAAAATAAAACTCACTGTGTTATTGCTTTATTTTTTCCTTGTAGAAGTTTTGTCTGAAAGAGTAATTTATACCATTTTTTTTTTTTAGTGGGTTCTGCATTGCTTTGCAGTGGAAGGACATAAAATAAAAGCCACACTTTCATAAACATTCCCTTTTCTAAGCTAGAGCATGGAATAGTAATATTAAAGATAACACTGGGGGGATGTGTGGAATAACACAGTTGCTGAGTCGTGTAGAGAAGCGTCTTCCTTACTCTCCAGCCTTCTGCAATTAGGTAGGCATATCTTTCTAAACCATTTTAATAAAATTTTACAGTGAACTTACTGATTGTGCCAGGAATGCAATGAATTCTGAAAGCGTAATCTGAATAATCATGCAGGTTTAATGAACTTGTATACTCATCCAGACTCTGAGCACTAAGAGAAGCTATACATCCATAACCAAAACATACACTTTTGCTAGGAAATCTATTTTTAAAATGGGATTTGTGTATTTGGGAGTGAGTTGCTGGTTCTGTACAGATTTCTTCTTCAATTTTTGACTGTCTTTATGTGATTCAGTTTCTCTCTTTTTACTTAATTTTATTGGTTACATTTGAAATTACTGTTTTTTTCACTACAAAACAAACATCATTCAGTAGTGCTCTAAATGTAACCTCATCTCTCACCATCTCCCTCTCTCCCTTTTATTCAACATCGCTTTTTCTCTCTTTCTTATTCATTTTTCTAGCACTTTCAAGAAGAAAATATCTTGATCTATATATTTGTACAATTCCTAATACAATGGCATTTGAGCTTCTCTAAAGTTCATGTAATAAAAGTGTTATTATGATACATTGTGTCCCCTCAGATATATGGCATAGAGATCTCATTTCCTTCCACTTCAAAAGTGAACTGACCAGGAGGAATAAACATACTTGCTTCAGCCTATCTGTCTCTTCTTTATGGCACCCAAACCTCCAAACAGTCACTGGAACAAATGGAACTCTGGCTCTCCATGGCTTCGTGTACTCTGGTTGCACACACTGGCATTTATAAAGATGTCTGATTCTTTGGGACCTTCAAACTGTCTGCTTTGCTGTTGTCAAATAAATGTCGAGCTCCCAGGCTCTACTCAATGGCATATTCAAAAAAACATTTCTATAATGCTTACAGGAGCTAGTATCTTTGCAGTCTGTCTCCCTTTAACAAATCTGATTTCATTTGGATTGTGGATTCCAAGAATATTTCTTAAACCAACTATTTCTATTCTTAAAGTCCTGCAAGAAAACAAAGTCTGAGAAAGTGTTAGAATTTCTCTGCTGCTTTCATGTTATGCCTGCAACTAGACCATTCCTCTGCTTTTGTTGGCTAATAGAAGGCTGTCTATTAGCTGTGGTATCATGGCAATTAATCATCTTTAATATTATTTTTGGATTGTACCCTTTGTTTCTCAGTTAGCTCAGAATCTGCACCAATGATTTTGTTATTCTCACTACAGAGCGCTTCTACCAGTTTAAGGACTCTAGTACGAGCTCAGCAGTCCATTGCAGCTGATGTGGGCAAAGGCAATAGCTAGCCAGTCTAAGCCATGCTGTGCCGAATGCATCACACCCTAGAAACTACATAATCCTTGGCCAGACCTAAAATTAAATACAAAACAAATATGGAATGGAAACCTATAAACTTAAGCTATAAAACCTTCATGATTTACAGGATTCCATTTGACCCTGTTCTAACCCCTAACCCAACAGATAATGGGAAAGGCAAATGTCCTCTAAACTGCATACACATGTTAACAAATGGCAAACAATAAAGGAAGAGGTGGAGACGGAAGATAATAACACTAGCTGTTTCTTCGTATCAAGGATGAATTCTGTTGTGCTGTATAATTTCTTAGCCCATGTGTAGCTTCTTACTGCTTGTATAGAAGAGCTGTCAGCTAATGATTCAAAACGCTAAGGACACAGTAATTAATGGTTCTCTCTGGTCTTTTGATTAATTATATAGCAAAAATGATCAATCAGTGCTGAGTCTATGACTCATTATTCTCCATGTTGCTTTCCTGAGAAAATGCTGAAGAAATGTTATCACTTTCTCATGGCTTTTCATTAACTTTTCTGTATCAGAACTTAGTGCTGCACAATTGCATCATTTTGAAATACCTTTCTGGAGCTAAGGGTTATCCTTCAGAACTATTCCTAAGAAATCACTGCAGCAGACGCTTGCAGGTCTGGCTGGGAAAGTAGGCAGTAAATTCAAAGAACTGGAATTCAAGATTTGTCAGCTGTATGAGATAGGGTTCAGCTCTAGATGATCTGGCCATTAAATAACTGATATGAACAGACTAATAGTAGATACTGAAACAAGGTCTACATCATTCAAGGGATATAAAGCAAAAAAAAACAAACCTCTAAGGATATGTAAGTAGAAATGATGGTGAATTTAAAAAGAAAATATTACAAGCATTTTATAAGATAGGCATTCTGTGAAATACATCCCTGTTTATTTATTTTGTTTGTTGTCTTCACTGGACTCCATTAAAACGGTGTTTGAGACCTGAGAAAATAAAGGAAAATTTCTCCTCTGAGTATTTAGTATTTAGGCTAGTTTTTGTTTAATTATCAGCATTGTGAAGGTAAAGAAGAATGTCGTGAACCTTGTAGAGATAGACTCAGAATCCTGGCAGATATCTTCAGCTGTGCACTGAATTGTCAGATAGTGAGATACCCTTTCTTGTTCTAATCACGTGAGTTGGATATCTGTAATCTGGTCCCTGAGAAGCTTACAAGGAGTTGTATCTTTCCATAATATCCTGAAAATTCATTCAGAGATACTTGTTAAAGCATTATAGGTTATTCTGACTTCACAGTGTTCGTGGATTTGTTGTGTGTACATTCCATTACACTCCAAGAAGTACTTGGATTGGAATGCTTTTTAAAATCCTATTCAGAAATTTGAAAACATTTTTTTTTTCTCAAGTAAAAAAGAAAAAGGAACTGTAAAGGTTTTAGTTTCCTTATATGTGATGCATAAATGTCAGTTTGCAATAGTTTCTAGGATACCAGTTATATATGTGAAAGCTTCATTACCATAAATGAGAGAAACAGTCTTCTTTAAAGCCCACCTACATACAAATGTCCAAGCATCAACAATTATGAATTTGACTCGTTCTGTGAAACGGTGTATTATCTATTAAGATAATTGCTTTCCTTTCATCAGGTATACCTTCAATCAGATATACTTTAATAAAATATTTCAATACTGAAATTTGATATAACCATCTTAAATAAAACAAACCAAAAGCCCTATGTATATGTTTTAATGCTACCTCTATATTTAATCTTCTGGTAAATATGTATGATGCTAATACATTTCTGAGCTAACATGAGTTCTTGAAGCACTTAAGTATGCAGTTTAGTACATAACTCAGCTGTAAAGGAACCTCAGGACATCTCTAGCCCAAACTCCTTCTCAAAGAGGGTCAGTTATGGGGTCAGACCAGGTTGCTTAGGGCTGTATCCTGCTGGGTCTTGAAATCCTTCAGGATGGAGATAACACAACCTCCCTAGACCCCCTGCTCTACTGTCTGATTGTCCACAAGGGAAAAAGTTTTCTCCTTCTACCCAATCTGAACCTTTTGGTTTTGATTTATGCTGACTGCCTCTCAGCATTCCACCACACACCTCTGTGAAGAGCCTGGCTCCATTTTCTTGGTGATCTCCAACAATGTTCTGGGGGCTGTTAGGTCCCTCCAATTTCACCTCTTCTTCAGGCTGAACAAGCACTTGGTCTTCAGCTTCTGCTCACAGGCTAAGAATGTTCCAGTCTCATGCATCTTGGTGGCCTCTGCAGAGCTTCCTGCAGTTTATTGATGTTAGAACAAAGATTCTGGAAGTCAAATTTCCATTGACTTCAAAAGGGATGCAGTTGGATCACTCACTGTGTGAATATTTTCTTTTGGGCTATTTTGCTACAGTTATATTACCCTGAAGTAATTTTTCAGCTTTAGGAGTACAGGTTGTACGTGTTACTGTCTAAATCATGAAAGAAGGTAGGATCACAAAAGGGTGGCTCAGAAGTTCATGCAGTCAAAACTAGTGCAATTCCAGGAAGATAAAAGGATGTCTTTCTCCATGGTGGTGGCTTTTGTATTCTTGCAATAATGTGTTCTGTATTCATAAATGCATGCAGATTTTGCATTCATCTGCTCTCCATTAAGTATTTTTCTGTCCCTCCAATTTATCTGTGTGAATCAATAGTATAATCCACAGCTTTTCTGTGTTGACAGCTAAAAAATCACAGTTTGCACCATGCCTGCCTTCAAAAGCAAAGACACATATTCCTTTGTACAGAGTAATCACTGTAAAGGTAAAGTGTATGCAATTTCCAAATGCCAAATTCTATAGAGAGAAAAACACTACTTTGCCTTGTGTTTTATAGCTATCTGAGGCCCTCTCATATGACAGGCCATAATCAATAAATCATGTGCTAGTTGTGCTGATTCTGTATGTCAGGTCGTATCTCTCCATTTTAGTTTCCAGTTCCTTACACAGTGTTCACTTGTGTTCTATTGTCATCTTTCCACCTCCTCAGCATCAATTTAAAAGCTGTTATTCTTAGGCCATAGAAATTGCAACCCAACTGCCCCTCTCTCTTCAGAAAACTATACCATTGGACAGCTTCAAAGCAGGGACATGAAAGAGGCAAGCTCTCTATCTGAACTCCAGTCACGGTAATATACTAAGGAGGCCAAATCCTCTATGTGCACACTTTGTCCTTAGTGGGCAAAGAGATGTCATGAAGAAAACTTGTAAAGAGTGATCAGTAGTAATAAAGACTGATCAGCAGTAAAGTTGGTAGGTGGTTAGTGAAGACCATTTAAATTCCTCCAATGGCCTGGCTTCATGTCCTAACCTTTGCACACACCCTTCTCTCCCCTGTCTGCAGATTTCCCCATGCAACTTCAGGAAAGGTCAATATCCTTTCTGCTCTTTACTTCCCATGATAAAGGAGGGATGCTAATGATTGCTGACAGCACAGCAGTGCTTTAAGTGTTGGTTAATATTTTTATGTTTTCAAAGTCATAAAGACACGCATAGAGCCACATGCTGCAGTTCCTAACTGTTTTAACTTGGGACTTTGAAATGAATGGCATACTTATAAAGGATAATGCTATTTTATTTTGCTGCCACATTTTCCAATGTGAATGAACAGACAGGGAAATAACTTTGAGAAAGCCCTTTCCTGGGTCTTTCAAAGACTGTTCTTCAAACGATGATCTCAAATAGTGAATTACATTGACACATTCACCTCCAGTATTCTTATGTGACTATGATGATTCAGATTGCAGCTGACAAACTTGGAGATTGTGGCCATCTGGATATTTCTTTCCTTTTTTCTTTATCCTCTTTGCTTGGTTGGGCTTTGGGGGGTTGTTTTCTCTTTTTGCTTCTCTGTACTGTTTAGAGCTCAGTTTCTATACAGCCTGTCCGCCTCCAACTCTGTACGCTTCTCTTTTATACTGCATCAAATTCTTCTTCAAGCTCAGTTTTCCTGCCCCAGGTTTAACTACAGGCTTCCATCAGTCAAGAAATTGAGTTTTGCAGCTCCAGCAACTACCACACTTGGCTCAGCTCTTAATGTTTGGCTTTTCTCATGTGTCCTATTAAGCAGAAAGAAATGGTACATTTATTTTTTGAATGGCTATAAACAAGAAGTTATTTTTGTCTCTTTTTTTTTTTTTTTTTCTTCTGGAAATCTGTTTCTTTGGGGCAGATAAGATTCTTTTTCATGCCACAAAGTGATGTTAGACTATCTGTGTTCATCGTAAAGATATTTTGCTCTGTTTTTACTACAGTTTGATTGGGATTTTTTAATGAAATAAAATAAAAAGGGCCACAGTAGATTGGGAAATTCCTGAAAAGTGTTTGTCTGTCTTCCAGAAACATTATTTTACATGCCTACACAACATAAAGAGCTTGTGGAGGTGTGGACATGTTTCTTGGCATAAGATGTTAAACTCACCTTCCCTAATTTACAGGAGTTTACCTGAGCATTGAAATATAGTGTCTTAGGAGTTAACTCAGGAAATCCAGGACTTCTGCATGGTACTGGCGATCGAGGCATTGGATTTAGTGCAAGGAAATAGAAACTTTCTCTTTTTTTTTCCTAGTTGATGCCCACAAACTTCAACTTTTATGTTTCATTAAAGAAAAATAACTTTGGTTTTAGTTAGTGCTTTTTGATGTAAAAAAGATATGGCTTCTCATGCATACCATTTTGATATGCATATGAAGTATGTTAAAGTCCTTAGGTTAAAACATAGTATTGAATTACTGTGATATGGGCAACAGAGAGCAGGACCCAGATTTTTAGGAGTCAGTTCACTCGATAGCAGAGATATGGCTTTGTTGTCAGTGATCACTGTGAGGCTCAATCTGTGACACTCAGACTAAAGCCAAAGCAGAGTGCTGTACCAGCTACTAGGAAGAAAATTAGCTCTATCCCAGTCAAAACCAGGAGAGTTACAGACTCATCTGAAGGCAATGACATTAAAACCAACAAAAACTAGTGACCAGAACTGGCTTTGCTTTCTACCAGAAGATTTGAACCCTACAGTTAAGATAAAATAATTTAAAATATGGTAAAATATTGAAAAGCACTGTTAGAAATTGAAAGAATAAAAGCAATATGCTATGTTATAACACAAAAAGTTGAATCTATGAAGAGGACTTATAAGAATGCTGGGGAGGGACTCTTTCTTAGGGACTGTAGTGATAGGACAAGGAGTAACGGGTTCAAACTTAAACAGGGGAAGTTTAGATTGGATAAAAGGAGGAAGATCTTCATTGAAGGGTAGTGAAGCACTGGAATGGGTTGCCCAGGGAAGTTGTGAATTCTCCATCCCTGGTGGTGCTTAAGGCCAGGTTGGAAAGAGCCTTGGGTGACACGGTGTAGTGTGAGATGTCCCTGCCCATGGCAGGGAGGTTGGAACTAGATGATCTTAATGTCCTTTCCAACCCTAACTATTCTATGATGGTATGGCTTTTATATCTAGCCCTCCCCTTGTCATCCAAATTACTAGCTGTTTTGAAAACATCTCAGGAAATATGATACATTTGTAACATTAGATGCTTAGAGCAATCTGGGATAGTACAATGTCTTACAGTGGTTAGACTGTTTATATTAGGTCTGGCCTCTAGGAGTGATAAAATAAACTTCAGATGGCCTTTTTTTTCTTTCTTCTGGGAGCTTATATTGCATAAAAATGAATCAGTAACATCCTTCACATTTATATTAATCCTGTAAACATAGAATGACTCTTCACAGAGTAAATAAGAGGACTTTGTCACTGATGAGCATAAAATTTTAAAACATTTTTTGCCATTAACATGGCCTGAAAACAAAAAAATCTGAGATCACTCTAATGGTCCAGAGTTGCAAAATATTTTTTGTGAAGTGACCTCTTCATATTCTCTTTTTCACAAGCACAAATCGAAGCTTTACAATGGAGGGCACTTTACTACATTTAAAACTACTACAAGAAAGAGATCTCATTTGTCCATGAAAACGACCAAACCATAAAGCAACATATGTGCCATTTGTATTTCTGTAATGGCAAAAGAACAGAAACAGCATTAAATTTAAGTGGATTAGAACTGGGAATGAAGGAAAAATATTTTAATTAGTGAGAATGCAACAGCTAAAGATATTAAAAAATAAAACCACAAAGAAACACTTGAACACTACAGCGGTTAGATTTTTAACAGTCTCCTAGACTTAATTCAGAGCTCTCTGAAGGACTTCTAGCACTGGTGCAAGGGAAAGCAAAAAGTCTCTGAGTGTCTATTCAGAAATATCTTTATTCTATGTGAGAGGAGATATGACACACAGCCAAATGAGTGGGTCTGCAAGTTCAAACTTTCTGGAACTTACACTCCTGCAACAAAAACTTACTCTAATATCTGCAGCATGAACCCCCTAGGTATATATAAACAATAACTCTTCCAAAGGACTGAGAAAGTTTCAGTCTTTTCCCTAAAACACGCTGGCAAGCAGCAGTACTATTGTTCAACTTTATATCATAGTCTGTCTTGACTTGTCCTCTCAAGCTTCTTATTTCCTTGGACCTTGATGAGTAAGCCTTGCCACAGTAACAGGACTCACCTCAATATATAAATTTATTTGCAGGATAACACATGGAAAAATGCAAACATAAAGCACCCTGAAGAGTAAACAGGACAGTGTAATCTTCTAGCATACACAAAAAATGAAATTTGATTCTTATTCTATACAGTTGCAATATACCATATTTCACACTTCCAACTTAGGTTACTTAAAGACATCCTAACACCTTATTCATCTGCCAGGCTGAGCACTAGAAATGTATGCTCAGCATTATTCTCACCAGGGAAAGCTACACAGCTAGACAGAACAGCTTATTTACAGACAAACTTTGGGTTTTGTTGGGTTTTTTTAATAAGTTCCCACATCTTATTTATTCTGTGTTGGAACAGTCTAATCAGGGTTATCATTTTAAATGTTTAATTTCAATTGGTAGCTCAGTATGCTCTGTAACTTGAAACAACTTCTTTGATTTAAGCATTGCCAGCAAGAGGCCCATATGTGTGTTTACATTGTCTGAAAGGCTGAGACTGTGACCTAGATGCTGATGTATTTCCCCGGTAAGTAGGAGACCTGTCTTAAGTGAGCAATTGGCTTTTACCACTTAGTCCAGTACCTCTTATTTTCCATGCTGTGTCTAGCTGTGCTAGGTGCCTGAAGTGTAGATTGTGTATAACGTAACTTGGGAACATGCACTGAATAGCAACAGCCTCTTAGCCTGCCCTGTGAGGATAGGCTGCTGTGAGAAAAGCTGGTGGGGTCAGAAGAAGGGTGAATACAAAAAAACCCGACTCTGTGGTTTAGTGGTTAGATGGAAAATTTGGGACACTGTAGGGCAGGTTTTCAGTCAGGTATGTGTCTAAGTCCCATTAGAACTTAAGTGCCTTGTTCAATCTAAACCTTAATTAGAAACTGTCTTTACCAAATGTCAAAATGTTCCTTTTCCCTTCATAAAACATTAACGACAGCTAGAGATGGAGAAAATGAGCATCATAATTCTCCTCTGTCAAAGTATCAGGACTTGAGTCCACATCATTTCCTCTGTATTAGTTTGCAGGGGGGCTTGCATACATAGCTCAAAGGTAAGTATAGCCTCTGCTGGACACCACTTCTGGGTTACAGCAAGAAGACTCAAATACGAGAAGAGGAAATGGTGCCACATGCACCAAACACAAAAAAGATAACTAGTTCCCATGAGGCTGTCTCTAGACCTTAGTGATAGTTTGTGAAAATAATGCTAAGCATTTCTACCTCTATAAATACGGCTGTATGTTATAAGCAATTTTACTTTCATAACAATGTCAAGAAAAACCACTGTGATTTCATAAAATAGCTCTGCTACTATTAATGTATGATCCTTTTTTAAAAAACACATTATAGCCTTGAAGGCATAAGGAGAAGGAACTTATTCAAAAAGGCAAAAGTTGCTAGAGGATTTCACTTAGGTGAAAACACTCCATGCATTAGACCCTCAGCTGGTCTAAACTGAAACATGTCCTTTGAAATTATTTACAGTGGCTAATTGTCAGGCCTATATGATTAATATGTTTCGGGCCACCAAACAATGTGGGTTAACTCACCACTATTCCCACTGACTCTAGCTGTAGTCAGTTGCTACTCCAAACAATCAAGTTTTTTAAATAGCTTCATATTGAATTGCAGGAACAAGGAAAATTAGTGAATAATTCTTTGGAAAAATTGACCCATTTGACTCAGTGGACAACCTCCAGAGATGATTACTGTGTAATACAAAAGACAGTGATCAGTTCGCCCATAGGATGAATACATATTAAAATGTTTCAATCACCTTAAATGAGACAAAAAAAAGAATAATCAAGAGAAAGCTGCCCTTTACAGTGAGGTAGCACTATTTCAGTGGTATTTCAGAGGTAGCAATATACAATGAGGTAGCCCCATTTCCTCTGAATTAGGGAAAGAGAAAGCTTTTAAAGCATTTCTACTCTCAGCTCTCCTAAACATAGATCTGAACAACTTTTTTTTGGAGCTTAATTTTTTCACCAACAATGGCATTACAGACATCTTAAAACTGCTTCGATAATTTGACCTTAATTTGCTGAATAATTTCACTCAGGGGCAGGGCAGAACCAAATCACAGTTCCTGGCTGAATTCACAAAAGGCCTGAAGCAGACATTGTTTTCCTTCTATCTGGTGACCATTTGAGCACCAACTGGCCTGTGCAGAAACAGCCCTAGTTCTCTGTAAATGGTTTGGTGCTGTTTTTCCACTACCCCTAATGAGAGAGCTGCAAACACTTTGCTTTTATTTATGCTTACAGTGCTCCACCTTGAAGCTGTGCTCCTTTCCATGAAGTATTAACTGAAAAATGGACTGAGATCTAGGCTGTTTGTCCCTCAGGTTGGTGTCTTCACCCCCATCGTATGCTGCAGAATGAACAGTAAAATAGCCATACCAAGCAGAACAACTTACAGGAAAGACTGAGAGGCACCTTCCTTAAACATCTCCAGTTTATGGGTTTGGGATCTACTATCCAGGTCCTTGTGCTTAAACTTGCAGAACAGTTAGAAACAAGCTTTCTTGTGTCCTCATAAAACCTCCTGAAGTGTCTGCATGTCCCTCAATCCCTCCTAATGACTGTCCCATTTGCTATGAAATATTTAAATCCTAATTGACTCAGAAACTTATGCAACAGTTTCATTGTCACTTGAGATCACAAGGTTGACTTCCTTCCAAGAAAAAATTGAGTAGAGAACTGGATTTATCACTTTGTTAAAAAAGTGTCTTAAGAAGAACATCATGGACAAACACTAGCACATTACAGAGCCAAATTTTCTTCTGATTTTTACTACAAATGTTCATCCATGAACTACTTACTTTCAGCTGTACAAAATATTCTCCTTCTTTCAAATATTACAGACTTGGCAGGAAAATACATACTCATACATGTACACATGCACTTTAGTTTTGGATGGCATGAACTTTTTTGTTTATTTGATCTTAACTCAGCACTGAAATTATAATTTATTCACTTTCTCACTGAAATTAGTTTATTCAAATTAAGGAGACATAGTAAATTAAAGCAAAAAGTTTTATTTAATATAATATAATATAATGTATTAGGCTTTTTTTCTTTGACATCTGATTGTTCAAGTTGTTCTCAGCAGATGAAGGCCTGGCTTCTCTGAGAGACACTTAAAACCTGAGAGTGAAAACCATTGCTGGCTCTGACATTCCTCAGGCGAAAGGACACTTTCAATCATTTGTGCAGGAAACAGCCCTTTGCTTGGCTGGTTCTCAGGCTGTGAAATGAACTCCAGCAGCATCCTGGGCCTGTCACAGGCATCACTACTTCCATTCCTAGCTGAAAGAGCACAACTTGCCCTTTCTGACAAGCACACAGACCAGAGGGCACCTTAAAACAGCGATTAGGAACAAAAAAGGAAAAAGAAAAAAAAAAAGGGAAGAAAAAGGAAAAAAGACTGAAAGAAGAGACTACACAAACATTTCCCCCCCCAGGATAAGATTACTTCATGTAGCAGATGTTTGTTGTGGCACTTAATGTGCTATAGGAAGGTGCTCAGATGCCTGTGCCTTTGCAGAGCAATTGTAAAATGTTTCTTGGCATGCTTGGTGACTTAATGGTATAAAAAAGTCAAAGCTATCAGATGCAGCTAACCAGCCTGGTCTGATTTTTTGGCAACTTGTTATTTCATATGGTGCAAATAATCATAAAATCAAATGGCATCTACTTAAAATTTTATAGTAATTGCTTCTATAGCACTTGCCAGTTTTTCCATAATAACTATGTATAATTAGTATGCAATCTTCAGGCATAAATAACTCTCTAATTAGTCTGTAATCTGTAATTATAATGTACTTACAGTCTAGTTATTTGTGTATTTGGACTCTGTAAAATAAAATACCTTCCCAAAAAACACTGAAGGAGAATTATGTAGATTTTGTGTTTAGAGATCACTCTTAGAGTTGTCAGGAGAAAGAAAACAAGATGTAATATGGTTATTGAAAATAGAAAGTGTTCATTGGTTACTACATGTTTAGGACAGTGGAGATGCAGATTAAGAAAATAAAGGAATAAACAGAAAGATTTACTCAAACCACACAAAAATAAACAGGTACTTTTCAATTTCCTGTGAATCCAGATAACAAGGAGCTCTGGGATGAGAAACAGTAAGCAAGAGTATTGAGATAATGGGTTTTCTCAGCTGTTTCTTTCAGGTCTTGCCTTTCCACCTTCCTCTTCTTCTTCCCTCTTGCCCTTCCCCCTTCCCCTTTTTCTTCCCTTTCTTGTTCCTTTTTCTTTCCACTCCTTTCCAGTTCTTTTCCTTTTCCTTTTTCCCTTCCCCTTTCATTTTCCCTTCCCTTTTTTTTTTACCTTTTGCTTCCCCTTTCTTCTTTTTCCTTTCCCTTTCTCTTTTCCTTTCACTTTCCCTTATCCCTTTCCCTTCTCTCTTTTTCAACAACTCACAGAAACAAAAAGAAATAATGCTATTTAGTAATCAGATAAACATCCCACTAGCAAGAAATTCATGAGCTACTGGATCTCAGGAGAAGACAGCCTCAGATGAAATGATTTACTAAACAATTACCTACCTCAGATGACAGTAAATCTTGGATAAGAGAGATGATACATGACATTCCAGGAGGACAGTTTTGTAACAGCTTTAAAACTGTGATATTAAGTCAGTTCTAAACCACTTCCAATTCCCTAAGATTTTTGTTTGCTTTGGGAGCAGGGGGAGGGCTGATGGGTGTTAGAGCTTTCCTGAGGTAATTGCAGAGCACGCAACATGAATAATACTACTCTTTAGCATGCTGCTTAACACATTTTCCTGTATTTCTGCAATGATACAGAAATAAATATTAGTAAATCAACACCTTTGTGTCAGAATCTGATAACCACACATTAATACAGAGAGGAAAATACCATTATTCTTAATCTGGTGAAAACCCATTGCAAGAGATGGTGTTTAACTTTGAATTCCTCCATGTTGTGAAACTTGCGACGTTTCAACTCTTCTTTAACATCAGATGACTGATCTGTCTGACTGTTTTCCTTCTTTCTCACAAGTAATTCAAGAGAACAAGAAGAAAGATAAAATTATTAGGATAGAGAATATAATCTCTTTCAGATTTAGTAGAGAATTCAGAAATAAAACCACAGCTGGAACACGGGTTGAAAGCTAATGAAAAATTCTTCATATTAAGTTAACTCCAGAATCTGATGTGCCTGTGAATGGGTGTTAGGAACTAGGTTCAAGCTTTCCATGGAGGTGAAAGGATTTCTTGGTAGTGAGAATTTCATAACTAGAGCTATGTTCTATGCTAGAACATCAAGACAATTAACAAGCTTAAAGAGGAACATGAAATAAAACAGTTCTGGAATTGTGAAAAACATGGAAAAAATGTCTTACCTTTCTATTTCCTAGAATCACAGAATTGCTGAGGTTGGAAGGCATCTCTGGGGATCACCTAGTTAAAATCCTATGCCCAAGACAGGATCTGCTAGTACAGCTTGCTCAGAGCCACATCTACTTGAGTTTTAATACCTCCAAGATAAAAACTCCAGAGACCCTTTGGGCAATCTGTGCTAGTATTTGATCTCCCTCACAGTGAAAGCTTTTGCTTACATTTAAATGGAAATTCCTGTATCTCAGTTTGTGTCCATTGCCTCTTGTCCTGTCACTGAGAAAAATGTGGCTCATCTTGTTTCCTTTCAATCCCCTCACCAAATTCAATTCCAACTGAGTTTTGGCTTCCCTAATCCCATCCCTACATGCTTGGATAGTCTATTTTGCTCCTGGGTAATCACAGAATCATAGAATAGTTAGGTTTGGAAAGGACATTAAGATCACTAGTTCCAACACCCCTGCCATGGGCAGGGACACCTCACACTAAACTGTGTCACCCAAGGCTTTGTCCAACCCAGCCTTGAACAC
>JAOEHX010017291.1:4138-14364 GCA_025448015.1 Bolborhynchus lineola
ATGTCTGCATGTGCACGTGCACATGCAAACAGTGTGAGAGCTGGCAGCATGCATGCCTGTGCTCATGTGGAGGGCAAGGAGGAACAGGCTTTTGTTGCCATTGCTAAAAGCAGCCTTAAATAAATGCAGTGAACTCTGCACTCCATCATACAGCTGTGTAAACTCAAACTGCAGGCCTGCTCTCGTGTGGCCAGTTATGGAAAATGAGAGAGGCATAGCTCAACACCGAGGGACTTGCCCATCAAACTGTTTCCCAATGTTGATTGAGCAGGACTCTTTGAATGAAGGAGTAAAGAAAAAATACCCTGTATCCAAGGTCTAATGAATTGAAGCCCTGCAACACTCACGGGCTTGGAACGATTATATTATTTTTTAGTTTTTTTATTTTGCTACATAATCATCAATAAATCAAGCATAGCCCATTAAACAATAGGTGCCTCCAAGGCCTCTCTTCAAATGTGCTTTTGATAAAAGTCAGAGGATTTTTTTCTAGGCTTGTAACATTTTTCTTTCCTCTGTTTGTTTTTTCTAAGGATCAAATAATGCTGTTAAAAGAGCAGTTAATATATAGATCTATTTTTCCATATTCCCGTCATGGAGTTTGACTTTGGGAGATTTATAGAATATCTTTTCCCAGTTCAACAATAGTATGTTTTGTTGTACTAGAGAGGTATTTTAACATGAGTGGAGACTCTTAATAACTTCACTGCTGTCTACTTTCCAAAACAGGTTCCAGCCAAGACAGAGAACAGTGCAAATATATGTATCTATATATATAAAGAAAGAGAGAGTTATTGATGCATAAAACATATTCAACTGGGTATCACTTGTTTATTTTTATATGATGAACTCCAAAAGGCTGGTATGTTCTGGCCAGAAGCCACTGTTCACCTTTTTCATGAGGCATAGCACATAGTTACATTGAAAGTAGGAAGAGCAAAGTGGCCTGAGCCAGATCTTTGGACGGGGTAAATGGAGGGGACCTGTGTTAACTTCGGTGAAGCTTTGCCAAACTATGGGAGACCTGACCTCTTACATTCAAATGTGCTTCAAATGTTATGTCTCTCTACTGAAGGTGCAGCTTCAGCCAAAAAAAACTCACACAGGCTTGTCTATCCCCTAAAACCAGACCTAGCTTATCATCAGATTAAAACTGCAACCTTAATTTGTGAGTTACATGAGGTGCTCAGTATCATCATTTTCATTGTGATTCAGCCCGCATTATTCATTTATCAAGTGTTCACAAATCTGTTTTGCAATGATTTAATGGAGTTCATGTATCTGACTTCTTGCAGCTTCAACTGCAGCACTGTGCTCAGTGTCTGTGCTGTTCTGCAGCAATGAGTTATTTACTCCTGCTCAGTTACAAGAAACATCTCCTAGTTTCCACTTAGGACTTCAGGCAAAGATGCACAATCTTGTCATTTCACAAAGTCTGGGCCTCATGTCCTAGGGGACTTCCAGAAGGACTGAACCTTCCTGAGGAAGTTTTCTCCTGCATAAGAGTTAGCTGATTACAGCAAAGCAATATAAACTATCCCTTTCTACATGCCCCTTCTGAGAGCATGGGGATGGTTCTGTTTTCCCTAGCCAGAGGCAGGATAGATGCAGTCTGCACTGTACAAACAGCAAAGCATTGGTACATGCCCTAGATAATGAGAAATCTCATTATCCTATGCAGCAGAGCAGGGCACCATAGTAAGACACTAGTTTAGATCACAGTAGCTGTAGATCTGTCTTACATAGAATAATTAGGGTTGTTTTTTTCTTTTCCCCAAGAGACTAATTAACTTGGATAAAGTGTTGTGTTAAGGCAGCATCTTTCCTCTCGGTCCAGATTTAGTTTATTCAGTGTTTGCTTAAAGAACTGTACACCATGTTCAACACAGCATGCCAATAAGCCCTTAGTCTAGGAATCAGTCCTCAGTCCTCTTTACATGTGGTTCTCCCATCACAGAGCTGTCACACAAGACAAAAAGGTCAGCTTTCCTATTTTAAAATGCTTTGTTTTGGATGATAGTCATGAATGTTACTTGTCAAGGGCAGGCCCTAGCTTTTTCAGCCAAAAGAAGCAGCTGTGGTGCTATTTGACTGGAACACAGTCTGCTTCTGGAGAGATCTCCCAGGTGGTTCAAGAGAAAATGAGTGTCATGAGATCACATCTTGTCCTTTTCTTGGGTTTTATTTGTTTTCCTCTCCAATTCTGCCTCCCACAGGGCTTCATTTGCTCTTTGAACATCAGTGGATGATGCTGTTCCCTCTTGTATTGTGAACAGGACATATTTCACCGCAAGGTCAAAGCTGTACTGTGCTGCAGATACTGAAACTGCAGATACGTTTTTGGTTTTATCTGAAATAAATGTTCTTGTTTTCTACCGCTTCCTGTTAGGAATTAGTAGCATATATCTGAAATACCCCTCTTTTGAAAGATCAAAGGATATTCAAGGTATCTCATGAAGTGGAGTGAAAAAGTAAGAAGGATGTCCCTGATGAAAAATCTTCCACTATCTGCCACTAAGAGAAGCGTATTCCTCCTGCTGCTACTTCTTAAGATACCACCTTGGACTTCTAATGGATATGTTATTGAAAGGAAAGGTTCATTGAATTTGATTATTATGCGATTAATAGGGAAAATTCTACTTCTGCAGATGATAACACTGGCAATACCACTGACATCAATGGTGTCATGATTTCACCTTAGAATTTTTCTCATGGCAAAGGGACAAGTCACACTGTGCAGCATAGAAAGCATGGACTGAGATCACCCTTAAGGTATTTTCATGCATCTAAACCATAACCATAATGTTCTTTCACAAACACTTGTACTTTAATTTGTTCTTGGTGGAAAAACAAATGGAGAGAGCAGTAAGTGAGGTGAGACTGGAGAAAGACCATCACCCTTCAGCAGAAACCTAACTGCTTCTGGTGAACCTGGAGGAGGGATCAGCCAGGCAAGACAGAACATAAGTTGCTCATGCATAAACTGTGATAGCTGGGATGTAGCAGTGACTCTTGGTATAATTGAAAAGAGCATTTATTCACTAACTTCACATGCTTACTGCAATTGCTGCTACCAATAGACCAAAAAGCCATGCTGGCTTTGAGGCACAGGTATTATACTTGTAGAAAATAAGATGGTAAGTAGTTTTCAAACCAGAAGTAAGACACCACTGTTAGTTCACACACAACTGAATGAGTTTTAGGAATATGAAAGTTTAGTTTGAGTCAATACCCAGACCTCTGATGTATTGTCATTCTTATGACTGAGCCTGCAGGATTTTTTTCCTGGACTGTGAAAATCTGTAACTGAGAGGTATTGCTTCATTTTTCCAGGAAAAGAGGAGGGGAAAGGAAGAGATAGGAAGTGAAGGCAAGACAGAGAAAGGCAAGGTAGGGGGAAAAATAGAAAAGAAGGAAAAGAAATAAAGCTTTCACTGGAATTAAATCCAAGTGCAGATTGGGTTCAGGTTTAGTTCAAAAGTGGATGGCTAGGTCTTGTTTTTCCTGAGTCACTTTTCTCGTCTACATCCAAACTCCTCTGCATTTGTCAGTGGGGAGCCAGAGGAAGAAATGGTTCTGTTTATGTTGAATCAGAGTACCAGCTTCACTGTCTGCCAGAAATACTGACCTTTCTCAGTCTGATGCAAAATGTCCCAAATCTGTCCATTTTCCACAAAAGCTCTGCTGGCATTTCTGCTTTTAACCTTCTCCATGAAAAGTCAGCTTAGGCAAGTTCACAAGTGTTTCTTGCTTAACGCTTGCTGACCCATGTTCTTACCTGACCTCACAACTGAATCCTCACAGACTGAAACAATTGCCTCAGCTGATGTTTTGATGTTTGCTTGAACTTAGCAGTAGGTGTTCTCTTGGTAGCAAGTGAAAAAAAAATAATAAAAATTTATGTAAAAGTTTAACATCTGCATATCTTACATGGAAACTTGTCGCCTCACATGAGAGGTATGGATCTTCCATACAGTGCTGGGCTGAAACTGATGCAAGCCTGAGTGACCTGCCAGTTTCCTCTGGGAGTCTCCAGTATATTTATGTATCATGTAGTCCATCAACTGGAAATAACTTTATGGAACATCTCACTTCGTTATTTTCAGTTAAACTGCAGCTTTGTGTCCTCATGATGTAGTGTCAGGTGAAAGCAAAAAAAAAGAGAAAACATCTTGCTTAACATGGCTTCAGTAGTTATTTCAGAATAAATGAGCTCTCTGTGGAGTGTATCACTTGTAATTACACCCCAAAATGCACTTTTGGGTGCCATTTATAGTCTGTATTAAATCCACTTGCAGGAGAACAGTTTATGAAGTCTTGGTTTTCCATTAATCTTCAGGCACCTTTCTCAAGGGGCTGGAAGGGGAAGGTGATTGGATAGCAAAGGGGAAAGAGAATGGTTCAAAGAAGGAAAGTAGAGTTGGTGAATGGATGACTTGGGAGAAGGATAAATAGTCAAAACAATTTTAATTTATAAATGCCAAACCAGAAGGGAAATCAATCTCGGCTTATGGGTACAGCAGTAAGTTGGAATTTCAGTCACGTGAGTTCTATTTTTTTGCTTTCCTGCTGCTTCATTTTGGGACTTCGGGTAACTCTTTTGATTCCCACCTTTTGCTTTTCCATTGCATTTGCACTGCCTTTGCAGAGCTGAGTCTGTGCCTTGCAAACGCCAAGGAGATTTCCACCATTTTCAACATTTCCACCATCTGCATTCCCACAGGGTTTATATTTTCCTCCAGAGCTGAATATGCTCATCACATCACAAAAATTTTGGAAATGCTGCTTTGATGTAATTTCTACTGCCAGTGACTCAGACTCATCCCACCTAATTGCCTTTTGAGGCCCATAGAAAAGAAATTAATGATTGACATAGCCTTGTGTGGCATGGTTTATCGGGAGGTGTGCCTGCCCATGGCAGGGGGGTGGAACTAGATGATGTTAAGGTCCTTTCCAAACCTAGCTAATCTATGATTATATGATTCTATGACATTTGATAACCACACTTATTCAAACACTGAAGCTGAATTCCTGGGTTTAACAGATAATCACTTTTGCCTTTGCTGGAAAGTTTCGAATAGAGAAAACATTTACACCAGGCTCTTTAGAAACCCACTACATGCATTGAAACAGTACTACAGGTTCTAGAATATCATCCCAGCTTCTTGTGCCCTTCTACTTTGTTGAAAGCCTCCATTTAGACATCTTGACAAAAAGATCTCCCTGATAAATCATGCTAGGTCAATTTCTATAGTTTAGAGTAAACCTTCTAAACCTCGTGAAGTCAGTAGCATGGATAAGAACTGGACACTTTAGAAGGGGTTTTATTTTGATTGGAGACACAAGTATGTATGAGATGAAGTATGAGCATAGCTTTTTTGAATACTTCCTAGCCACACCTAAAATTAAGAGCTAAATAACAACAAAATGGTTAATTAGACTGCCCCCTTATTTCCAACACTTAATGTTTTTTTTCAGTGGTTGCATTCCAAAAGATGATGCTGCCCAGGACATGATTGGTTTCTGGGCTGGTAGCACACACACTGCTGGATTATAGTGAGATTGTTATCAATAATACCCTGAAGCCTTGCTCCTCAATGTTGCTCTCAATCCATCCTCTCACCAGGGTGTATCTGTGCTTGGTATTATATAGTTGCAAGACCTTGCACTTGGCCTTGCTACACTTCATGAAATTCATACAGGGCCTCTTCTGAAGTCTGTCAAGGTCTCTCTGGATAACATTCCTTTCCTCCAGCATGTCAGTGCATCACACAGTATCAGCAAACTTGCTGAGGGTGCCTAATCCCACTGTCTGTCTCATTGAAACAGATGTTAAACAGTGCCAGGCACAACACCAACCCCTGAGGAACACTACTCGTCGCTGATAGCCACTTGGACATTGAGCTGTTGACCATAAATCTTTGAGCGTGACTACCTTGTCAAATCTTTATCCCCCAATTGGTCCATCCTTCAAATCCATGAATCTCCAAATTAGGGAAAAGGATGTCATGCTGGACATTGTCAAAGCAGTAAGGCTAAAATTTATTTACCATAGAATCACAGAATCATAGAATGGTTAGAATTGGAGAAGAGCTTAAGACCATTTAGTTCCAAACTCCCTGCCATTGGCAGGGATACCTCACACTAGACCATGTCTTCCAATGCTCTGTCCATCTTGGCCTTGAATGCTGCCAGGGATGGAGCATTCACAACTTCCTTGGGCAGCCTGTTCCAGTGCCTCACCACCATCACAGTAAAGATCTTCCTCTTTATATCTAACCTGAACTTTTCCTCTTTAAGTTAAAACCCATTCCCCTTTGTCCTATCGCTACAGTCCCTAATGAAGAGTCCCTCTCTGGCATTCATGTAGGCTTCTTCAGAAACTGGAAGGCTCCTATGAGGTCTTCACGCAGCCTTCTCTTCTCCAGGCTGAACAGCCTCAACTTTCTCAGACTATCTTCATTCGGGAGGTGCTCCAGTCCCATGATCATCCTCATGGCCCTCCTCTAGACTTGTTCCAAGAGGTCTGTGTCCTTTTAATGTTGAGGACACCAGAACTGCACACAATACTCCAAGTGAGGTCTCACAAGAGCAGACAGGCAGGATCACCTCCCTCGACCTGCTGGTCACGCTCCTTTTGGTGCAGCCCAGGATACGGTTGTCTTTCTGGGCTGCGAGCGCACACTGAAGCTGGCTTATGCTCATTTTCTCATCAGCCAACAGCCCAAGTTCTTCTCCTTGGGGCTGCTCTGAATGTCTTCTCTGCCCAACCTGTAGCTGTGCCTGGGATTACCCCACCCAGGTGTAGGACTGCACTTTGTGTTGTTGAAATTTATGACACTGGCCACCTCTTAAGTGCGTTAAGGTCCCTCTGGATAGCATCCTGTCCCTCCAGCATACCAACCAAACCATGCTACTTAGGACTGGCAAATATGAAAAAAGAACATTGTGAAAATTGTGTACTTCTGCAATGGAAACTGATTATCTGCAGAATACCCTGTAAACTGGCTTATGGACAATATTACTTATTTACAGGCAAATGAATTGACATCTTGGTGTCTATGTGTAACTAAAATGGAGATGCTGACTTTAGTGTATGATCCTAATTAAGTACTATTGAATATATTGGTGAAGAGCTTAATCACACCTAAAGAAAGCTGTTCAGCATCATTTGAACTAGTATTCCTGACCCTTGATGCTGCTGATCTACTGTAGGTCATTTTCATTTCTATCAGCCTCATGGAATTTATGGTTTCCAAGGGCTTTTCAGACAATTCTGGATGCCTATGTTTAGACAACTAAACAGCTCTGTGAGGTGATGGAAGTGATTGATGAAGGAGGTTAGACTCACAGTTGACACATAGGCATTTAGGTTTCATCATCTATTTCAGTTTCAAGAACCTGCAAGATGAAGCCCCTGTTTGCAGTTGGATGAGATGAGTCTTATTTGGGGATTTGGGAAACTGCATATGTAATCCTTGGTGTTCCTTATGTGACTTTACACAAGCCCCTAAATATTACTTGTTTCCATGCTTTGTGGACAGAAGGATTCTGAAGATTAAGGTTTCTGAAGGATTTGGAGAAATAAAGGCAGTGAGGAGAAGAGTTTCAACAAAATAATTCAAGTATTACTTGTGGAGAAATCTAAAATACAGTTCGTTTTACACATGCATGTGTTTTTTGAATATAAAGAGTTATTTTTAAAAATTTTTCACCTAACATTGCTCACAGCTATCTTTTTCACATATCTGAAATGTGTAGAAATATAATAAATAATATATATGTTTAAAAGAACCTGAATCAATTTTTTCCTGAAACAAAATGTCAGATAGTTATAAATGAAATAAATTTACTATTTCTTGTGAAACAGCTTCCTAGGTCTCTTTACAAAGGAAATATTCCAGATATTAAGGATTTCACCACTGACCTCTTAACATCCCCCTCCCCTTCTCAGAGTGGACAGGAATTGTTTGTTTTAAACAAAAAGAGATTGTGGAGTCCTTGTGCCATTATGTATTCATGCTTCACCATGTGGCCTGTACACCACTTAGTACAACAGATTCTGAGCATCACTGAAATTCCTCAGAAACACCTGCACTACAAGTGTCAGTAAAAGACATCATAAACACATAAAAAATAACCATGTTAAGTAGGTAAATCTAGCAATTTATCTTTTTTAAGCACATAAATCTAGTTATGTATTTTAGATATCTGATCAGCATGACACTGAAAGACTCCTCTGATGACAGTGCCTAGGTCACCTCAGAGAAGGGAAGGCAGTAATTTTATCCTTGATTCCAATATCTGTGTTTAGATCAAGACCCTCACTTTCAATCTCTTACTGCTTCATTCTTGCTTTATGATTCAGTAGTCATATTGCAGTTTTCCAAACTGCAAACCATCTTTATAAACCAACACCCACTTCGTAACTTAAGATTTTCAGAGCCTCCTGAGATAAATATGTATCTAAAATTAGCAATTTGTAGGTTTAATAATATTTTCTTCCTCATTTCGAAGTTGCCCAGGTTTTTAACTCAGACCATTTCCATACACTTGTCATGGCTGCAGTTGAGACATGTGGGAGATTAATGACAACGTAACAACGACCAGTGTGATCAGGCATTGATGATTTATTGTATGCAAACACTGTCTTCTATAGAGAGTCTCAAGATACTAGAACATTTGATAACATCTAATTGGTTAACATTCTTTAGCCGGGTGCTAGCAGTCACTTAATGATTAGCTGCAGCTTATGAAATGTCCATAGCGACAGGCTAACTCTTGCCCCTCTGCTCTGTCAGCACGTAGGCATCCTGCTAACCCTCTCAGCTGCCTGTGAAACCTTCTGCTCACTACTTGAGTGAGACTAAGTTAAGGGCTGGATTGCTAACATATTCACTCAAGTACATTCCCACAGAGACATTTAAAAGTGCCATCAACTGTGATGACAGAAAAGATGCTACATCATGGTATTGATACAGAAGTAGGATTTGGTATGATACACAAGGAAGAATAACTTGCCTGCATTTACCTCAAAGAGCTTATACATACCTAGATTGAACAGCACAAATATACTTCACGAACAAAACTGCGTGAGTCAAGTTACATCACCAATTGAGTGAATTAATTATGATTTCCACAATATTAGGTAGTAGATGTCTAGTCAAAATCGCACTTGGGTTTGATTTGCATTATGATGTACTATTTCCTCAAAGCTGATCACAGTCCAATATTTGCAACTTAAATAACTTGGTTTTAGCATAATTTCTGTACTGTTTTAATGACATCTGAGCTGTTGTATCTCACTTTACAATTTATGCACTGGAAAAAAATATGTATGTAGAAGAAATATATACTGTAGATGATATTATGGGGGCATGTAACCATATGAAGCACAACCATAATGGAGTCAAGTAAAAAAAGATGAATGAACAAATGTTTCCATGTACTGAGAAGCAGGATGAAACAGGGAATCATATCAATGTCAATGCAATCCTGAAAGAAGAAGAGAGATCATCCTCGCATTTCAGGCTGTAAGTTTGTAGAGCAGCTGTAAGTAGGAACCAACATTCTGCCATTTTTGCCAAACTGAGTAGTACAGGCTCTTTTTTTTTTACACATAGAGGCTGTTGTTTTCTGAAAAATGAATGAAAATCATGGGGTTTTATCTCTTACAGGCATGCTCATCACACACACAAAAAACCCCTAACTATATTTCTTTTTTGTGACTCCTTATGGTTATAAACATGTATGTACATATGGATGGAAAGTACTATGTCACAGAAAGCCTTCTTGAGGCAGATGCACAGGACTCCTTGAAGACAGAACCTTCTTGTTCAGTCTCTTGTCTTAAGAGACAAAATGACAAATGTGATGAAAAAATATTTATCCTTATTGCTTTTCACATCTCTGGGTGTGTAGGAGTCATAGTCCACTTTCTGGAAGAAAATAGGAGGGGAACTTCCTGTCTCTTGACAGTAAATATTGAGTAATTCATTACTTGTTTTGGTGGGTTGGTTTGTGTTTTTTTGTTTATTTGCTTCAAGCAGCTATAATTGATAATACCTCTAGGATTCAGGTGCTTAATTTGACTGAATAATAAAGATATCCTTTTCCCATAATGCTATTCAGATTCTAATCCAGAAGGACATGTGGAAAACCTACAGTCAAAGAGGACAAGAAGAAATATGATGGTAGGTTTTACTGCAGCTAGATTTAGACAACTC
>JAOEHX010017292.1:0-15035 GCA_025448015.1 Bolborhynchus lineola
AAAACATCGGTGTTATCAGTGCTGTTCCCAGGCTGAAAGTCAAAACCACAGCACTGCACCAGCTACTAAGAAGGAGAGGAATGACTGCAACTGCTGAACCCAGGGCAACAATTAAATGGGTGTTAGAAGGCAGCCATTGGCTCAGTGCAGTTCTGACACTGACGGAGAGGCAGTAAAAGAAGGAAAGCAACTAATTGCTTTTATGGTGGAGCCATTTAGGTTTTTAGAAGTGAGGTTGGTATAATATGCTGTCTTTTGCATCTCAGTAGCACCTACTGATGTATTCCTCTTTATTTTTAAAGCTTGACATGGCAGCATGCTGAAAACGCAGGATGCAGACCCAGTCTCATCCCCAGCACCATGAAAAGAGATCATCTAGCAGTGTGTTGAAACCAACCCTAAATGTCCTGTCCCAGGGAGTCAACTTGGATTTCTAATGCCTTGTGCAGAAATGTTCTTGCAAACAGATGATCCAAAGGAAGTTTGTGTTGAGAAACTACTGCAAGTGTTGAGGTGATACTTACTCCATGGGAGGGGATGTGTGGCTGGAGCTTCTGTCTTGTGTCATTTGCAATTAGAGCAGTAGCACAGCCCAAATGAATAGCCAGGGGCAGTCGCTGCTTCAAAGGCCAGCATGCACAAGTCATCCCTCAAGCTTTTAAGTGTATTTGAGAGGAGGTGGGGTGATGAGACGACAGCAGCACTGGAGTACCTATGGACAGCTATTTCCCCCAGCTCTGGCTTCCTCAGGCTGACAGGCTGAGGGTATCTAAAGGCAGAGAGGCTGGATCTGAAGATCTCTTTGGTAATAGGAGTAGTTTATCCTCTTTTAGGGCTAGGCCTGTTTTCATGTGTGGACATCGCTGACAGAACTGGTACAAACGCGCTGTCCCTCAGGCACAGACAGAACTTGAGCTTGCTACAGGAGCCTGTGGCAGTAATACTGTACCTTGAGCTGGAGCTTTCCCATTTCAGAAGACTGCATAAAGTAGTTCCTAATGATAACAGAGGAGTGGATTTGTCTGACCTGGAAGGTCTTTTCCCCTCTTGTGTCCTGAGGTGATCGTGCATTTTTTTGGGCCTGAAAACCCAACGCAGACCACAGAGTGACTGCATGAAGTGGAGCCTGAGGGCTTTATATATTTCTGTAGGATTAGGCTTAGCTTCAGCATGTTTGTAAGTTCTGTGGCAACCCTCATTGCTCTCATCCAGATGAAAGACAATGTGGCATTTTTCCAGCTGCTGGGGATTTTGGCCGTGTTATTTCAGAGAGTTCTTTTGTGTCTGTTTTGAATCGGGGCTTAAAAAATATTGGGTCAATATTTGTACTGCCCTATGGGTCAAAGATCTTTTCATTACACCTGCATAGGTTTTGCAGTACATTTGGCAAATACATAGTAAAGGCTGAAGTTAATATATCAGTACTGAAAATACACCTGATCATTTAATGAGGAGAATGCAACATTTTCTGTCATTGAGTTTAAGACCTGCTCCAAACCCCAGCTATTAGGCTTAATTCATTCAGGAGCAGGGTTACTCAGTGATGTATCTCACTGCTGAAAACATCCAAGAAATGCATCATTAAACATGTATTTACACTTCTTTTTGGCATGTGAAACCCAGCCAGGTAAATAACTAGAGCCTTTGAAAAACTGAGATCATAAATACCATTAACTGCATGAGAGAAGATGGTGCCTGTCTTTCCATGTAAGGGATTATTTTAACATATGCAATGATGGATCCACTTTTCCTCCTTCTCCTAGCATCTCCAGCATTTCAACAATCAATGCCACTCATTGTTAATTCTGTTTGATAATGAATATTTGATACATGGGCTTCTATCTCACGGGTTTGCCATCTGAATGGATTTGCCTTTGCTTTAGCTGCAAAGCACAGTAGTCAGCATGACTTAGGTCCATACACCACACTGGCATTCTACCAGGCACTAATGAAGACTTTTGTATTTAGGTCTTTATGCAGTGGGGGGCTCTTCTGTTCATTAGTGGCAAATACTGTTTTAGATGACTTGTGCCCTCAGTGTTCTAGTGCTTGTGGTGCTTCTTCAGGGACTTCTGTGAAGAAGTTATGTATATTACACATATGCACGTTCTCTAATGTCAAACAGGCACGGCCAGAAATAGTACCAAAGCTAGGAAAGTTTCTTGTCAGAAGGACCCTTTTGGTATCAGATTATAATCCTTTCCTACTGAAGTGGAAGTTCAATTCATTCTAGGAAAGGGCGTTGCTCAAGACTTGCTCCTTTATGTGGCACTATTCCTTTATCCATTTACTACACATGTGAACTGAGTGTGAAGCTGCAGGTGATTGCCTCCGGTTTTTGAGGGCAGGGGCTCTTGCTATATTTCATTTGGATATTTATGGGGTGAGGAGTTTCAGGCTCTTGAAAGGGGAGAAGGTCCTGTGGAGGTGATGGGCTCATGCTGGAAACTGCGTGCCAGTGACTTTTGCATTGAAAACCAACATCTCCTTGCTGGCTTTTACCACAGAGTTTGTTGTGGGTTTGAAGTGAGAAATCACAGAATGGTTTGGGTTGGAATGGACCTTAATGCTCATCCAGTTCCAACCCCCTGCCACGGGCAGGGACACCTTCCACTGGAGCAGCTTGTTCCAAGCCCCTGTGTCCAACCTGGCCTTGAACACTGCCAGGGATGGGGCAGCCACAGCTCCTCTGGGCACCTGTGCCAGCGCCTCAGCACCCTCACAGGGGAGAACTCCCTAATGTCTCATCTCAATCTCCCCTCTCTGAGCTTAAATTTCTTGCTCAACTGTCAGCGTGGTCGGGGACTCAGCCCGGCAACAGTCAGTGGTCACCTGAAAGTTGCATCTCATGTTTTTTCACAACCACTTAAAAACTGGGATGTGAGCAGAATACCAGAAGACAGGGAAAGTAGTAGGGGATTGCCAGAGATAGTAAAAATGGGAGGAAATATTTCATGGAGGTCAACTTCCCATCAGACTGCTGATTTAATTTTTAAAAGGAAATCTCTCTGCTTTCAAAACATGGAAATTGTTCAAGGCCCATTAGGGAAGTGGTACTACATCAAACATGGAAGATCTCTAATAAGCATTTCCCACTACGAAATATCTCCCCTATTGTTGTGAGGGAGGCAGGAATAGAAAATGAGGCTCAGTCCACAATGTGGGTCCAGCTTCTGCAATGAGGAAGCCAAAAAGCTTCAGACAGGGAGGATGTTTCTGGAGTCAGCCAGATTTAGGGACTGTTGAGTTCTCAGGTACTGAGAACAGGCCTAACATCGTTTGTGGTGTGCAGGAATATTATCCTTGCTGTCTGATTGAACGTGGGTTGTGACTTTCCTATAAAGATGAGGTTTTAGGTTGTCTTTTGTTTAGGTGGGCTGAGGCTTTGTAAGCTTTGGCTGTAGGTAGCTATTAATGGTATATGTTACAAAATATGTTACAAAAAATGATGTTTTGTACTAAGGAATTTTATGCTCTGGCTGCTGGAAATTGTTTTAGTGTTACAATTTGCAGCTTAAATGTCTTGGTGAAGAAAAGTTGTAGCCAAGTCACCCCTTGTCACTAAAGTGACTTCTTTAGTGGGTGTCTGTCAAGCCTTCAGATGTTGTGTGACTTAAGGATTTTCTTGCAGTTTGCTCTTCAGGTCTTTCTGGCATTTAAAGCAGCAGCAGATACTTGGCTTTAACTAACAGCAGTGGAAACAGCTGGAGTTGGGAGACCTGGGCACTTGCCCCTCGATCATCATTTGCTGTACCTCAGCAATGGGCTGCTACATCCCTGTGCCCGTTTCCCCTTCTAGCCTGACTTTGTCTAATTGAGAGCCCCTCTGTGAGTAGGGCTGCAGCAGAAACAGCCTGTTACTGCCTGATAAACACCCAGTACAGCCTGGTTCCAGCCTACTGCAGCACCTGTGCTTTGGTGGTGGAGAAGTTCATGTCTTCTAGCCGAGAAGGGCTTGTGGTCAGTGGTGTGTTACAAGCTTCGGTCTCTTTTATCCTCCTTAATTAAACAAGTCTCTTGTGTTCATGTCTGCAGCTTGTACATAGATCTGGTTGATGCTGCAGCATCTGCTTTGCTGACTGACCTATTATTAGCACAGTTCAGAAACTGGCTTCTAGGACATGAGCTTTCCTGGTCGTTGGGTGGATAACTGATCTCTTGATGTGCCTGTCATTGGCACCTCTGCTGAAGCTCTGCCAGTTCAGCTACTTCTATTTAATGCTTTGTATCCTGGCTGTTTCTCCTCCCCATTGTGCTTCCAGTTTTGTGTTTTAACCTTTAAGAGATACTGTACTGAAAATAATGATCTTTAATGCAGTCTACATGCATGTGATCTTCCTGTGTGAGCGCATGCACTGCACCAGCAATCAGTGTTAATGTGATAAATGTGTTTTGTAAGTTTTGGTTCCTTTCTTTTTTTCCCTTTTTTCTTGAGGAGTTGGAAGAAAATTCTTCAATTACAACTGGCTGGTAATGAATGTCAGTACTTGCCATGCTTGCTTTAAGGCTTTGTACCATTAAAAACGTGAACTTGATCCTGCTTCCCTCTCCTGCCTTGCGCTTTTATGCCTACACTTGGTATTTTACAGTATCTGTGCACACTTGCAGCTGGCATCACACAGAGCAGAAATAATAAGGCCCTTGTCCTCTATGTACAGTGCTAACAATGTACTCCATTGCACAACATGGATTTGGGGTTCGTGTGTAAGGACACAAGATGTTCTGTAGGATCCTCAGAGAATCATCTTTAATGACACCTTTTCTTATATATCCCAGTACTGGGAAGACACAACCTCATGTTGCAAATCATGAGATTTAGGTTCACTGTGTGTGTCTCTGGCTGTTATTTTTGAGCATTTCTAACTGCACAGATACTGTTATACTGTTTACATCACCAGTCTCCTCCAAATAGTCTGCTGGATTGGGAGGGTTGTGAAATCCACAGGCAGCCTCTGCCAGGGGTGTGTATACTCTCATGTCTGCAGCCTGGCTTTCCATTCTCCTGATGCTTTTGTTGCTGCATCCCCTCCACAGGCAGCAGTTTTACTACCAAGATTCTGCACTAGCTCTGGAGGATGTCAGACCCTCAAAAAGGGAGGCTGTGTCTGCAGAGGCTGTGCCTTCCCCTGCCTGGGCTTCATGTATGCATCAATATGCAAAGCTCCTTTTTCACCTTTTCAGAGTTAGGGCAGGAAATGAGTATTCATCTTCATTACTTGTTCTAATTAATCTTAGCACACAGGCACGTTTCCCAGTGCGCTGTGATTTCTTGACGTCATTGTCCAGCCTTCACTTCCTAACAAAAAACAATAATAGGTGTGTTCTCATCTCTGAGACCTACTTACAGCATTGTAGCTCAATGATGTCAGGTTGTACCTCATGCCCTTGTGCTGGGAGGGAAGGAGTAGGAGCTGTGATATAGAGGATTTAGGTTTCTGCCTTCAATCATATCCCAGGAAAAGTAATTTCCAGTATCTGGATTTCTAATGTGGAGATGGAGCTTGCTTTTTTAAGCCTGACTCATGCCTTTATCCAGTATGTGTTTTGCATTGTGTGAGAGGAACAAGATGTCCTGTTGTACAAGAAAACTGTTAGTGAAGAACCAGACTTGAAATCCTGAATCTCCAGGGCATGTTATCATAGAATCACAGAATGGTTTGGGTTGGAAAGAGCCATAAGATCATCCAGTTCCAACCCCCCTGCTCTTCCACTAGCGCAGGTCACTCCAAGTCCCATCCAGCCTGGCCTTGCACACTTGGTTGTCCAGTTAGCCCAAAACGGGTTTGTGTGTGGGATATACATAACATTGCTATTTCAAGGCTGCAGTTAGACATCAAAAGTGAAATTCTACCCCTGAACCACGTCCCAAGGAGCTCTTGTACCGGCTGCAGAGTACTAGAACCTATCCCTGATTTCAGGGCTGGTCATAGTGAGCCCTTGCAGAGCTTTACCAAGCCTTTTACCTCTGCCATGGCTTTGCAGGTCCAATTACAGGGCTGGTGTGCTGCTGACTGGGCAGCGGTATATCCTTGGCTTCTCCAAATGGCAGTGTCTCAGAACTAGAGAAGTCCATGGGTTGTTGGATGGTATCACACAGATGTGCTGCCAGCTATTTTGGGTACTGCTTATTGATAGCTACCTCTACCTGACCTAGTGAATACTGCCTTGCATTCTGTTCAACTACCCAGGGAGCTGATTATCTCTGGTTGATAAACAGCAGTAAGTGCTGTTTAACGAGTAATACTAAAGGTATTGATTAGTAGGGTACAGCTCTGGTACCAAGTGATGCTCACTGAAGCCCGTGTTAAAACAGGAATGAAATTCTGAAGGAAGCTTTTTTGTCTTGTATTCTGGGTGCTCTGGGTTTACTCAGGGCAGTTGGACATAAGGCCTTATTTAATAAAAATGAAGGGGAATACTAATGCCTGAAAATTAGGAATATGGCCAAAAAATATGCAGGGAGTGTCCATAGAGAAACATATGTAATGTATCTTAGGCACTTTCAACTTCAAGACTGGGAAAAATAAAGAATACTCTGTATTTAAGTGAACTTTCTGTAAGAGCAATACAATAGCTTACAAAAGGTGTTTTTATTCTGTTTTTTTTTTCCTAAAAATAGAGAAAATTGAGATGGGGTTTTGCTTTTTAATCCTGATTTTCTTGCTAAATAGCAAAGTAAGCACAGGACTATGTTGTTGGTGAAGAACATCCTTCTAAATGAAGCTCAGACTTAGGACTTCCTGAGCTTTTCTTCCCTTTGCCTGAAGTCCATGTTGTGGTGGCTCATCTTCAAGTCATCTACCAGGTGCTTCTGCCAGCCAGTTCTCCATAACCTGATCTTCACTCCATCACTAGCCCATGCTGTAATTAAAAGCTCCCAAAGGGAAGCTGGCCTCGTGTGTGAGCAGCAGCAGCAGAGCTATCCCAAGGACAGTCTGAGCCTTTTAGTTGTCATCCCCTTCCTATCAGTCACACAGGACTAGACGGAACCATTTAATATCATCTATGCTTTCCCTGCCCAAGGAGAATACCTGATTGTTATGATACTTTGGGGATTGAAGGTAGCTGAAACTTTGCCTTTCAGTTGTGTAGCTCAGGGCTTTTCGCCTGAAGTTAAAACATCTGTTAGGTACAGGTCCACAGTGGTTTTTTAGTAGCATTGCTTTAAAACATCTGTGATGGGTTACAATGATACGATGGTCCATAATTCACTGAGGTGGCTAACAGGTAACTGGTACTTGACAGCAAATAAAAATGCTTTGGCTATTTCATTTTAAATAATATGTCTGTCAGTGCCCTGTAAATACTGTATTCAAAGGATTGTGGTAGACAGTGTGCAAAGTAAGTGCTCTGCAGTGTGTGGGTTTGAGTTGGTTGCAGACTACGTGTATGCAGAGCAAGCCGGCTTGTTCACATCGGATGTGATCAGCAAGTGTCATAGTCTAAAATTATCTCAGCCAAATCTCTGGCTTTGCATTGTACCCACCGCAGACACAACCAGAAGGCGGAAACCTATAGACATTTTGGCTGGTGAAAGTTGTTGGGAAGAGCCTGTTAGAGATACTGCAGTGGTACTCTTTGAGTAAATGATGTCACACATACTCAATGGATGAGGTGGAAAAGCTTCTCTCATTAGATTGGCACACAGTACATTTTAAAATGTGGAAAATCAGTTTGAAAAGTGGCTCTGCTTTGCTGCTGCCAGAAATAGGTTTTCAGTGTACTCACTGCAGATGTGTCTTGTCACTGACAACTCATACCAGTAGCTTTTGCCTTTGAGTGTGTTGCTTATCCAGATTTAGATGCCCCTTTCACATATGTTAAGCTTTCAATCAGTGTTTTTACTTAAATTGAGAAGGACATGCAGGATAGGGGTATGGGTAAGTTAAAGCTGAAGGTCAAGTGAGCCGTTCTGACTTGCAGACTGAAGTACTTGTACTCATCTCCACAGCGTTCCTACATTTCGCCGATGAAAATCATTCTGGCTTCATAGCCTTTGTGTAAGGGAAGAATTATCTACCCTTTTGTAGTTACAGTGCTGGGGGGAAGTAGCTTATCCTCCTCAGATGTCCTGTGGCAAAGCTGATTCTTGAAACAAGATCTCTTAATTCCTTGGAAATGCCTTTTCTGTGGTTGAGAAACACCATAAGGCATTTTGTAATGGAGATGGAAGCCTTTTTCTTCTCCTTATTCTCCCTCCTCCTGGCATTCCTTCAGCATTTACTGGGACTCAGGCTCAAATTGTGTGTCCTTCCTCTCACTGCTCCTTGTGCCTCAAATTCTGCTTCTTGCAGAAGCGATAGGATCCGTGTACACAGCTCTGTCTTGATTTATATCTGAGTTTCCTGAGCATGGCCTGTTTTCTTATGCAGAAATTTTGCCTATGCAGAAGGATGACTTTTGCCATTTCTTTTCAGTTTCTGGATGGGCTGTACAGTGCACATGTGCAGCTCTGGTACATCCATGTTATGTTAAAACAGCCCTTCAGAGGTGGCCTTCGGAGCAGATTTAAAATGTGGAAGCCTTGCATGTTGGTTGTACTGGTAATGGCAAACATAATTGTATGTGACATGTCATTTGTGTCACCTTCTTTAGCGTGCTCAAACACGTGTGTAATACTGCAGCTAAAAATGTGAGCCTGGAAATAACACTGTAAGGCTCCTACCACTAGAGAATGCAGGCATTGAGCCATAGCTACCCAGCTGAATCCTTTGGATTTCGGCTGGTACTTGATCATGGCCGCTCAGCAACTTCCCTGGTTTTATGCCAGGAAGATGGAATGGTCTTCTTGTGATCTGTTTAGCTAAATGGCTATAATAATGTGGGGTATTGGAGTAACAGATGCTGTTGACTATCCTGCAGTAAATCGAAGTTTGTACATACAGGAACTATCCCTTCCTTTCCGAGTCAGGAGTAGAATCTGGAGCTTCTCGTTTGTTGCTGTGTAACAGCATATTTAATATCAGAGCAATGAGAACCAGAAGTGGTACCTTTAATGAATTAAGTTGAAAGTGCCAGTCTGCAACAGCCTGCACTCAGAGCTGAAGGAATAATTCTTTGGTGTCGATAGTAACACAGAAGTGTGCTCTGTAGATGACTTTCAGACGCCGTTGGCATCCGAGGATTTCAAGGACTCGAAATACGAGTCCAGCCTTGCTAAAACAGTCCCGTGTCATGAGACTTAAGACATATTTGGCTCACATCACCACTGCAATTTTGTGTGGCCTCAGTCTGTGGCCTCTGAAGCACAGGTGACCAACCCCTGGCATTGGCATTTGCTTCCCAGGATTCTGCAGCTTGAGTGTGGCACTTGGCTTTAACCACAGTGCAGAGCGTGGGGGGTGGCTGGTAAACCACACCTCCTACTTCCAGAGTGGGATGGGAGGTGGACAGAATAAAGGGAGAGGTGGAAAGGAAGCATGCAGCTGGTGACTCCAACTAGACTTTCTTCTGTGGATCTTTTCTTAGAGAGCAGCATGTTTCAGTTTCCCTGTTGTATGAAGTAAGGGAGTGACTGACCAATATAAGGTCCCCAGGGGCTAGAGTGACATGTGCCCCAGTCTCACTCTGCCTGCTTCGAAAGAGGGACTTGAAGCATGAAGCTTTATCATCTATATCTGAGGCTGAGGAAAACAGAGCTGTTCCAGCTGTGTATACACTTTGTGCATTTGAATTTAATCTACATGATGGTGACACCAGCATCAAGATAATCTCTGAATCGTGGAGGCATTAAAAGTTGACAGTAAATTCCCCAGAGCCTAAAAAGATGCTAATTTTAAGGGTATGACAAAAAGAGGAAGATCAGGGGAAATTAAAAGCACTATGCATAATCTTAATGGGTTGTTTCAGAAATGGTAACTTCTGCTCCATTAGTATAATGTCCTAGCATCATTAGGTATGCTGTTTAATTCCTTGGCTTTATGTTTGGAATATGGATTGTTGGGTGGCCTGAATGTCGGGATATTGATATCATTAATTCTGCTGCTAATGATTTACAGAATTAGCCTGAGAACATGGGAGTGAGTGTGTTACGAGCTGTAGAGTCATGTGCCAAACAAAATAGCGTTGTTTCAGTCAAAGACTTGACCTGGAAAGGTTTGTCCCCACTGCAGGTCTAGTAAATATGAGACACAAACTTTATATTGATTGGAGAAAAGATTTGCCTTGTGGCTTGCTGAATGAAGGCTCCTTTCTCGCACATCTTTGTTATCTGCAGAGGTGCAGAGTTTTCCTTTTGCTGGCCAGGCAATATGCTGTTCACAAGCAGCATTCACATGCATGGACTTTGATTGAATATTACCAGTAACTTACTTCTACAGGAGAGGGTGTGAAGAGGGCGCCTTCTCCTTCTACAGAAGAAGGCGGCACCAGGCTTTGAAGTTCAATAGCATCTGGGAAAGGAGAAAACTCAATTTAACCTCAGTGTTTCAGCAGAATGGAGATTGGACTGAATAGAATTACTTGTGAGCATCCACAGGAATCCACTTAGGGGTCGAGGAGGTTATTACCAGCCAGTTGATACTGTTTACTTCAGCATCTTGTTTTCTTTTCCCCCCTTCTGCTGACTTGCAAGAATTGCATCAGCAATAACTTTGTGTGCCAGTGCAGCTCTCATGGGCAGTGACAGATGATGGTTTGCTGTCATCTGTCATTGCCCCCTGCCATCAGATGCACTAGATTGGAAAGAGCTCTTGGAAGGAATATTGCCAGTCAGTCTATGAATGCATCTGCTAACACTGAGAGCTCGTTGCTGCTTAAGGATACAGCTTGCTGCAGTTGTGGCTTTGGTGTTTAATATGGAAGAAAAACTGCCTGAGCCTGTCCCCCCTGGTGGTATTCTAACATCTGGGCTGGGCATGGCTGGGGAGCGGATGTGGGCTTTTCTGACCAGGACTTGGAGTTGCCCTCATAGTTGAGAAGACTGTAGTTACTGCTCCTTTAATCAAGGAGGTCCGGGGGTTACTGTAGTATGTACCCCAACAAGTTTTATGGGTACCAGAGGAAATGGGGCCACTTCTTACAGTTCATCCTCCACCTGCCCTGTGTGTTAGGAGTGTGGGGGAGCTCTTCCTTCCTTGAGAGCGGGTCTTGTGTCAGGACTATTTGCAAAGCAGATGTAATCTCTCATTTTGATAGTTGTTTTCTCAAGATCATTTTTTCATACTTGATTCCATAGGTGTATATAAAATTGACTGACTTGCAGAATCAGTATCATTGTTTCAATGTAAGGAAGCCTCCTCGCACCGAATGGAATGCTGTTGGAAGTCTTGAATGTCATGTTTGACTTCAGTTATAGTCATGGGAAGTAGGAATAGACATTATTATCTGCTTACTGTCACGTAAGGCAGAATGAACAATTCTGGTTTAAATCCAGACTTGCTTGGATTTTGTTAAAGACAACTATTATGATATTATTTCTACCCACTCTGTACTTTTCCCTGCACTTACCAGCTGGGGTGAAGATGCAGTGCTCTAACCTGCATTTGTGTGAAGACAAGAGGCCATATCATCATGTGTATTGATAAAGCTGCATTCTGTTGACTTTGGGGATAAATCGTATCTCCTGTGTCTGGATGTGCCTGGTTTTCTTCCCAGAGATTGTCTAAAGGATATTCTGAAGTTTTAGGTATGCCACAAACACAGACCTTTGTGGGTGTGCTTTTCTGTCCTTCACCCCCCCCCTCAATTATTATATGCTTGCAGAACGTAGAAGAGCCTCTTTGTTATTACATGAAGTGTTCTTTCAACTGTCCTTCTCCTCTTCAATGTCTTCTGCATCCTCTAGTTTTCTTTCTGTCTTACAGAGCAAGTGGCTCAGTAATGGTGTACAAGACATGCTTCAGTATGTCAGAAACATGTTGAAGTTGTGGAGTGACGCGTGGTGTGCAGTGTTAACTTCTGGTCTAAGTCAAAGTGCTGATGTGCAGGGGTAAGAAGAGGGATTGGAGATGGAGAAGTACTGGTTGTTACCTGGCAGTTTCAGAACTGTAAGCAGACATCTGGTTTGTGTCCTCTTCAAAATGTTACACTGATGATAACTGGCTTTTGGAATTGAAACCATAGATTGGGAGGCAAATAACTTATGACATTAAAGTACAAAAATCCCTTCTTAAACCAAACCCACCAAAACTTTCCTTTACAAACCACAGGGAAATTTTATTAGAGCATTTAATCAGAACTCCAGAATCTTCTTTAATTAGGCCATTTTCTAAGTAGCTGAGCTAACCAGTGTCATTTCTAAACTTCATAGTAAGGTGAAGATGTATGGTTTTACAAGTGCCCAATTGGGCACTGGAAAGATCCTTCACTGAAGCAGAAAAACATGTTTGTTGGATTTATTTTTTTAAGCAAGAAGTACACATTTCTGTGCCTCTGAAAATTGAAGTCATGCAGTGTTTTTAAGTGGGTTCATGCTGTGCATGCTGCCTAGATAGAAAGCTACTGGTACAGCTTGGTCTTTGAAGCTAAATAGGGTTTACAGAGATGAGCTTTCTTTGTGTTGTCTTACATTTGTGCCCAGAGATTTTCCTGCTTGCAGGGGCCTTATTGATAGATAATTTCGGTGATAATTCACAAGTGTCCCCATCACCAGCACACACTGGGATAGAAGTTCATCACCTCAGGCCTTTGAACGTTGTCCAACCAGCTGAGGCGTGATGGGTTTTTGCTGGATTGACAGTGCTCAGTTTGGTGTCCTGGTGTACCCGGAGTGCTCTTGGTTTACGGTGGGTGTTTTTGTAACGTGTACATGGGCTGCCCAGCTTCTAAACCCTTTTCAGGTATTAACTACTGTGAGGTATTGCTGATGAACTGCAAACCCTTCAACTATACTACATTCCCATGGCCATGGTATGCTCCCGTCTAGCAGGCTTGGCTTGAAGGTACAGGTCATTGAGGCCCAAACTATTCCCCACAGGCTCACCTGAGACATTAGACCTGCCAGGGGCAGAATAGCCCAATAGGTGATGCTGGCTCCAAGGAGGTGGCAACCGGGAGCAAGGATGGAATGCGCTGATGGGATCGTGCGTGTTGCAAAATGCCAGTGGCAGCACCCTGAATAAATCCCACTTCTCCTGGCAATCTCTCTGCAGCCTGCTTATCCTCTGTGTGAGCAAGACTGATTCTTGTTGGCTTAACTCCTGCCTCTTCCAGCTGGCTGCCATGAGACAGGTTCTTCTCTGGGATCTCTTCTTCCGGCAGCAGCATTTCCTTCCTTGACAATTTAAAAGTTAATTAAAACAATGCAGATATTGATGCAGATTGTATCATCACCTGTAGCTGTTTAATCCTGAGTGACAGATCAAGTGCTGGCCCCAATAGCTTGAACATTCCTTACAAAACTCTCAAAGCAGTGGATTAAACTTCTTTTCTTCCTTGTAATGCTACAGCAGATATAAGAGAAAGAAGATCAAGTAGGCAATATAGATCATATTAAATATGGTAGTCTATTTCAACTCCGCCTATGTTTTTTGCTAGGCTTTTGTGAGTTTTCTGTAGTTAAATGAAACTTGGTTTTGTCTGTCATTTGTCCTTTAGTAGAAAGGCGAGATGGGCCACCAACAGCCTCTAGCAGGATCCTGAAATTCTCAGCCAGAAGCTAAATGTAGTTGTTTCACAGAATCACAGAATGGTTTTGGTTGGAAAGGACCTTGAGATTGTCCAGTTCCAATTCCCTGCCATGGACAGGGAGACCTCCCACTGGAGCAGGTTGTTCCAAGCCCCATCCAACCTGGCCTTGAACACTGCCAGGGATGGGGCAGCCGCAGCTTCTCTGGGTACCTGTGCCAGCGCCTCAGCACTCTCACAGGGAAGAACTTCTGCCTTATATGTAACCTAAGTCTCCTGTTTCAGTTTGAACCCATCACCCCTTGTCCTATCACTACAGTCCCTAATGAAGAGTCCCTCCCCAGCATCCCTGTAGGCTCCTTTCAGATACTGGAAGGCTGCTCTGAGGTCTCCACGCAGCCTTCTCTTCTCCAGCCTGAACAGCCCCAGCTTTCTCAGTCTGTCCTCACACAGGAGGTGCCCTGGGCCCTGATCATCTTCGTGGCCTCCTCTGGACTTTTCCAATGGCATCTTCAGGGATTCAGTGCTTGTTTTCCTACCAAAGCATTTTCACAGCATGAAGGCTTTGTCTTCTCATCTCCTGACTGTGCAGAGTGCATTACAGGCTCCTGAGACAGTGAGAAGAGATTTTCCTATTGAGGATCTCTGTGCAAAGTACCTCTTCAGTGTCACCACAGCTAGCACCCTGTCTGTAGCACTGCTGCAGGAGCAGAGCACGTTAACTAGCCTGGTGTGAGCACAGGTGTGTATAAAGGCACTGTTAGAAAGTGGAAATAAAGCGTGTGCTTGGGATTACTAGTCTGAAATACCAGTGCCTTCATAAGGATGTGTCGTGTTTGGCAGGATGTGTGTTCTGGCTGCATCACACCTATGTGGACAATCATTAGCTCCGTGTCTGAATCTTCTCCTGAGGGCTTTCAGCTTCCTGTAGCTGCAGGTGAATAGCAATGAGGCATAATTTAGCTGAGGAAAGGCTTTCTGCCAGCTGTATAGAATCCACACCTGGTACTAGGAGTGTAATTATTAACTTGGCCTTTTAAAGGAACTGGAAATCATTATCGGCACAGGGGATATGAGGTGCTAACAAAACTTCCAGGCATGTTGACTCCTTTTAGAGTGGTTTTATGGCTGATTTTGTGTAACCCTTGAGACTTGTTGAAAAGTTTCATACTTAAAGATGCTGAACTTCTCCGGAAGTGTAAAGGTGAAACAAGAAAACTGGTAATCCAGAGAATGACTTGATATGGTGCTTTATTTGTTTATCAGTGCTACTATCACCTCCCCTGCAGTACAGATCATAGAATCACAGAATGGTTTGGGTTGGAAAGGACCTTAAGATCATCCAGTTCCAACCCTCTGCCATGGGCAGGGACACCTCACACTAAACCATATCACCCAAGGCTCTGTCCAACCTGGCCTTGAACACCGACAGGGATGGAGCATTCACAACTTCCCTGGGCAACCCATTC
>JAOEHX010017295.1:0-15531 GCA_025448015.1 Bolborhynchus lineola
ACACAATACTCCAAGTGAGGTCTCACGAGAGCAGAGTAGAGGGGCAGGATCACCTCCTTTGACCTGCTGGTCACACTATCACCTGAGGTTCTATTTCAGCATCTTTTTCTTTTTATCTGTGTTCTGTTTAAAGTTGATTCATAGAATTATCTGTGATACTGCCATGTAATGATAAAACAGTCAGTGTAAGCGATGGGGTAACACACTCTCTGTTTTCTTAATCCATTTCTTAAGTTTTAGTATCAGTTGCGAACCACTTCTACATAAATGAGCTACTGAGAGCCAAACTCTGGCCTCTGATTCACATCATTTGGAGAACATGCAGGATTTGTGAGAAGAAAAGCTTTATTGAGCATAACAAGTTGCCAGAGCTCTTGAGTCAGGCTGCTGGCCATGTCAGCCATAAGACTGTATCTCATTCCTGACTTCCTCACACCACCTTTAGTGCTCCTAAAACACAGCTCCTCTTCCACTGCTTGGCCTGGGGGCAAGTTCTGGGTTAACTGGGTCCTGAGGAAGCTGCCCAGGAAGTAGCTACACCCGGTTGGGACCAGGACTGCTTCCCTGCTGTGCCAGGACACAGTGCTGAACAGTGGCTACCCTGGTTTTACCATGCTTGTCCTGGGATCAAAATGGACCCTGGTCATTTTTGGCTAATTGCTTGGCTTGCCACACATGCCAACCATTATTATACATGGTTGTCTGTTTGTATTCTGGGCAGAATTCCCTGTTGCATTTCTTCAGTGTCATTCCACTGCAATACGTAAAGCCAAATTAGAACAAAACTGGAGTAAATATTGTTGTGAAATAGGGCTTGCTGCCTTCTAGCACACTTCAGACACCACTGAGAACTCCCATTTTGTACCATTTATAAATTCTCCTCTCACTCTTTATTGGAAACTTTGGTTATCAAGCTGAAAGCCTGGCACTATCAAAGTGAATCATTCCGTTTGTTGGGAATAATTAACGATGTGGTCCCAAAGTGACTTTTATTATTATGTGTAATGCAGTATGGCTTGGGTGGCCTCTGGCCCAGACGAGTGGCCCACTGTGGAAAAGTTGTACGGTGACAGGACAAAAGGCAGTCAGCTATCCCTGCCATTGCTAAAGGCCAGAACTTTTACACAGCCCATGCTAACGATTTGGGGGAATTCAGCTGTTGATAAGGTACTTAAATGATAAAATAAATGCCATTACTTAATAGCGCCCACAGCACTATTAAACACAGAACTCAACACTTACAGAGGGAGGAAATAGTTGCAGTTTCCATTTTTACATTCAGAGGAACTGAGGGATAGGGGGAGAGAGAGTCCCAGCACAACTCACACTGAGCCCCCATTATCTCTTGGCACAGCAGCAGTTACCCCTGCTTCCTGGCCAACCAACAGCAGCAGGCACTGGTAATGCTGGGACCACTGATAATATCTGATATCTGGAAAACACTCACCAATTTCTGGAATTCAAAACAATAGTTCCTGATAATTCAAACACAATTTACATTACGACTTGGTAACCACAGCCTTATCGGAGGCTTCTATGGTAAGCAGATACCACTCCAGCAAAGTAACTATGCAAATCTCACACTATGTACTTCCACAAGAGTCCTCATTCTCAATGAGCAACACACCAAAAAAAGGTAGAATAAACCACAGACAAGTCAGAAAAAGAAAGCCGTCTAATCATTAATTCACACTGATGTTTTCTGTTCAAAGAGAACACAGTTGAATAGAAACCAGTCCTCACATTAAAAGCTATTCAAATCTAGCAAGTTCTTTTTGCTGCAGCATCCACTTTATTCTGAGATCCTTTAAAGGCCTGTATGCTATGCACAAGTACACAGGGCTTAAAACTCCATCTATTTGTCTGTTTAGAAGAGAAAAAAATGTGAATCATATGTTCCACAACAACCCTGGAGAAGTGAATCTTCCTTAATACTGGTCTGTGCCCCGTGGTCATCACTCTGCCAAATGACCAACCAGCAGTGAACTTTCTGAACTTTCAAGACCCACCAGCACTGAACTTGACACGCTCTAGGCTCAACATCTGAAGATTTGAGATGGTTCACTGTGGACTTCCTTAAGGAAGTCACTTTGTGACAAAGTTTTTCAGTAACTTCTCCATTCAGGCTCATACACAGATCTTCATCTGGAGGTTGTGAGCTTTCCTCAGGTCATCCCTTGGCTGCAAACTAAGCTGTAGCCAAATATTTCTGCGCGGTGAGGGCATGCCATAGAGCATTTGTAGTTATATTCCTTGCTAAGAGAAAAACAGCAGCTTAAATGATCTGGCTTGTACTTTAGAATAGTTTTAAAACCCTGTAATAATGGTTTTCTATGCATAGGCAGCAGAAATTAATGCTTTTATCAATGAAAAAAAACAAAAAAACAAAAAAACAAAAAAAGTAGTATGAACATTTTCAGCTGTTCAAAGTCAAATGTAGTTTTTAAGCATTTATCTTTTAGGAGATTCCAGCTTAAGGGTAACAGGAATAGAATGTGCAACATGCAGAAACTGAATCCCTTTCAGATGCAAAAGAGGTCATCTTTAAGGCACTAGTATCTAATTCCATGGTTTTTTTTTGTTTATGACTGAATTCAAAGGTCAACTATAATACCCTGCACTTCAGAGCTAATGTCCTCTGAAGTCAAGTAGCCTTGGTATTCTGGAGTTACTTGCAAGTAAGAGTTGTGATTGCCTTTGTGAGATGTTACCTTGCAGGCAGCTGAACAGCATGTATGTGTGGGCATTACATCTCTCTGAGTTTCATTCAGCAGCTACTCATTGTTCTCCAGCATCTTTGAGACCTCTCTGGTTTGCCCCTTGGAATCAGGACCAGCCATCCTCCATCTCACAAAATATTTTAAAGGCAGCCACATAAAAATTGTGCATCCAGCAGTTCTCAGACGGCTGAGGGACCTATTTCCTCCCCTTTTCCCTCCACCCGACACAAGTCTGGTTACTCCACAGGCCAGGAGAGCTATAACTGTGCTCTGAGGACCAGTTAACTCCTCATATACCAGCATCAATATAGAAGTTTTGGTGTGCTATGCTCTCATCTGCTGGCATCTGGACACAGATGTGTGCACTAGCCAAGACAACAGAGAAGAAATCAGTCTTTAAGTCTTGCAAATCATCAGCCAACACACATTCAAAACCAGAGCATTAAATAGGTTGGTGTTTGCATCACTCCAAGCAAGTAAATCCAGCTTTCACTTTGCCAACAATTTTGTCTAACTGAAAAAGAGCTTCTCACACCCCTCTTGCTGCCTCAGGTGTATTAATTTTACAGGCAGGCTGGAGCTGACTTTCCATCCCCCACTTGAGTAGAAGCTTTAGTACAAATACTACATTCTTCTGGCCCAAAGGGAAATGCTTGCTGCCTGCACTTCAACAGCTGAGCTGCATGGCACTCTGGGAGACTTAAATATGGCACAGTAGTTCCATTGTTTAATATTATTAAAACTGCTTGCTCTCTTGTGATTCTGGAAGATCCTGGAGTGTAGCAATAAGCACTAATCTGTTTCATATCTACCAGCTACTTCTCCTCTTTCTAGTGGATACCACTTGCTAGTTTTATTTTAGAGATGACTACAGACATATCAGGATACAACAGATCTCCATCATCAGTTTAATTTTTTCTTTACACACGTGAATTTCAGTGACAGTTTTCTTTGAACCATCTGGATTTGAGCAGTCTGACTAAAAGGAAGTTCCAGTCTAGCAGGAAAACTTCCAATTACTTAATGTCAAATAAACTTTTCATGGCCCTATCTACCAATACTGTAATTGCCACAAACAGACCAAGCAAAGCACAAACTGTACAGCACAAAAATAGCATAAAACACCCAGTGCATCTGTTAGGCTTCCTAGAAGACCTCCATTTTGTCCTAAGCCTCCATTTGATATGGTACAAACTTGCTTTTTCTATTGCTATAAGCCATTGTTTGCACTGGCACAGTTCAGGCTTTACTGATGATAGTAATTTTTATTTCTCTCCTGCCATCCTTTATCACGAAAGGAACATTTCCCAAGCAGTGTCAAATGACCTGCAGTAAACTGCTGTCAGATCACAGCTGGGCAGGCAGCAAGCTGAGATTTCCCCTCCTGACCAACTGAGATCTGCACATGAGCTCCTGTCATTGCTATTCTATCTTACATACCTCCAGTCTTCACATATATGGGCATCCTGGAAGGGCCAGCTGATTTGAGTCCCCTGAGACTGAATATTGACAGTATGGTGCTGCCTCCTTCTTCTTCTTCCCCATTCTTCCAGCCATCTGCCACACACAACAGCTTTACATAGCTTACTCAGGTGTCTGTGAACCTGCTGGACACATTGGCATGTGGTTTCCTGCGTGGTCCAAAAGGTGTGCTCTGCCCACCTTAGGTAAAAACAAATTCTCTTGTGCTCTGTCCAGTATCCTGCTTGGGAACTCCTCTAAAACACAGCAAAGACGCAGTCTCCAAGATGTGATTTCACAGGTAGAATAAATGCCAAGTCAGTGGGAAAGAGGCCAGTACAGTAAAAGTGAAACGTTCCATACTGGTAATAAACATTTCAGTATTTTTATTTATTAAATGCAGGTTTCCCAGGATGACTGCAACCACCTATTGACATTTGAGAAAACCAAAAGAGAGGTTCTTGGCATGCAAGCCTTTTCTAAATAGAAAACTTTGTCTCCAGTAAATGAAGACTTGATATTGCAGCAATATTCAAGAGGTCTTTTTAAAAACTACAAGAAGTTTACAGTAGTGCATCCTTTTTTAATGTTAAGGTTTAGAATTAGTTTTGCTGGTTCACACCAATGATCAATCCAACAGGTTAACTCCAGGCTTTATCATAAGGAGGAAAACAGACAAAGGGATTCCAGGTCTGGGGATTCCTTCTCTCTTTTGACCACTTTGAACTTCACTGGCTGAGGGGATGACTGACTGGTTTCCTCTAATACAGATGACTCTTCATTTCTGAGGACCTACAGGGTCGTTCGAAACCTGATGCTGGTTTTCTGCTCAGTCTGGTTCAGTAACACACAGTGCTTCTGCCAGCCCACAGGCTCATTAAGTATTACATGCTTGGTAGATGGGATCACTCTTTTTCCTGAAGTACAGTAGAACCTTTTTACAGTTATGCCAATCCCCCTAAATTCTGCATGTCTTTAATGAAGTGGGGATTTCATTATTATCAGAATTGCAATTAAGTAGAATTTGATGCAGCAAAGCAACTTTGCATTCTGATTCTCTTGTAAACAGAATTTCACTCTATCTGGATTTGTAGTAGGAACACTCCAATATATTTAACTTCGAAAAAAATCTGTTTGCAAAAAATTACTGTTATATGTAGTATATACAAAGCAATCTCTGCACATTCTGCCTACAAGTAGCAATTCCTTTACAAAAGAGCTGCTGAATACGCCAAAGAAGATACTGCTGCTATAAAATGAATTATTAGCATGATTTTCTCTTCAGAAATACACAAGCAACCTAGACGTTGCCACCTCCTAGTGAAGTTTCACAGGACTAAAGCTGTGGCAATCAAGGTCTCAGCAGAGCAGTCTCTCATGAGGCAGCCCTTTAACAAACAAACTGTCAGCAAGGAAGCTCATAAAGCACTCTGCCACTGTAGTCATTACCTGGGAAACAAATATCCACTTAAGATGAAATCCTGCCCACTGTAAAGTTCATTGACATGAGTACTGCCTAGATACACTCTCTCAAGGTACACTGTATTTTTCAAACGAAGTACAAGGACCATAATTATGCAGATAGTAATCTATAGATCTCAAATAGCCTCATATAAATTATTGAGATTTACAGGAAAGAGAGACATTATCTGAGATACCAGATACTTTTTACCGGTTGTATGATGGCAGTGAAACTTTCACAGATGGTCTTGCTGCAGTTACAAAGTTTGCATGAAACATTTGCAACACGCAGGGATAAGATCATGGGGCTAAGAAGAAAAGATGGGAAAACATAGAATAAATCTGTAATTTAAACATCTGCATACACTTGCAAACTGCATAGTCAGATAACTGCTGTAAAAAACTGTGAACACTTAGGAGCAGTCAGCTAGCAGTGGTTAAAAGGTGCACTTGCGGTTGAGCAGATGTGGACAGTGCAGGTGTCATTTGGACAGCAACTTTAAAACAGTGCTTCTCTTCCCTATAATGCGAGTAGGATGTCAGGAAATCTCTTTCAGAAGCTTGATCAGTCTCCTCAAGTTACAAGTCCTCAGACCCTACAGTGGGCCCTTCCACAGGGGTGTATGAACACCAGAGCACTGCGTGTGATCTTTAAAACACGCAGGTTCTCTGCTCCCTACAGCAAGGACCTGAAATGTGAGCAGAGCTGAGTCAAGAGTAGTGCAGCTAAACAGTTTCTCAAGTATTAGGACCACCTCCTGCACAATTTTTTTGGCACCTAAATCTATCCAGCTCATCTAAAAAGGTCTGATGTTGTAGCTAAGAGTTGCACGCTTGTCCTATGATAGGAATTGTGCTGCAGCTGTGCACACATGAGAAGCATGGGCCACTCTGTCACATGCCACAGAGCTCCATGGTGCATCATTTAGTTGGGTAGCAATATCCTCATTTCACTTGGATAACAATGATGAATTAGAAAATGGAGCTATGTAAAAGAGGCTCCACTTAGTCATTATATAATGAAATGGTGTCAACCTGTGCAAAGAAAACTGGCACCCCTCCAAAATCAATCTCTCTTGAGAGAGAAATTCAGGCATCTGGCCAGGTGGAAGCTCATTTATTCTGCTTTGTAACTATCCAAAATACATGTCCACCCTGAACATTTTTGCTTTCTCACTCCCCTGGTTTTTCTAAGAAGGATGCAACGGGCTTAGGCCTTATGCCGCGAGTGCGAAAGCTTCACACCAAAGAACAAACAAGAGAAAATAGACATTAAAGCCCTGTCTGGCGACACCAGTAATAAATTCGCAGTCACCATTTCCTTCTTCCTCCCCTGCACCAAGTGTTTCTTCCCAGACAGTAATCCAGACTGCTGATAGCTCTGGCTGGGAGCTTTTACCAGAAATTTTAGCAGGAAATGTTAATTTGCAAGCCTCGGTGTCTTCCCCAGGGGAGGACACACGGATCTGCACAACCAAACCACGGGGCCCCAGAGCTCCTCAGACCTGACTGCAGCACGCAAAAGAGAAATGCCTCTGTATCTCTAGCAAAGCTGAGTAAAAACCAAACTGTGCTCATTTATTTTCCTTGCCTTTTTCCCCCAAGCAATGAAATACTAGAAGAACATCCAAAGCAAACAGAAAAATTCTATTAATGAAATATCCAAGCTAGTGCAGTTTCATGGCGTAAGTCTGAGCTCAGCTGGATTTCTAGGACACAGAACCTTGCTGGAAATTTGCAAGACTAGAATAAAATGAAACCATTGCTATGTGTAAAAGTCCTACTGCATTCCTATAAACCAGTTTAGTGGAAAAGATAGTCTGTGTGAAACAGTAAATATAACACATACATTACAAATAAATTCTGTATCAGGGATAAATAGTTTTCTAGTACAAAGTCTAATGTCTCATGTAGCAAAGGATAAAACAGACTCACTGTAGTAACAGTTCCAATGAAGCTGCAGTAAAACTACAGGTCACTTGGAGAATTAAAAAATAAACCTATAAATTCATTGAAGTTTGATGTAGATTGAACTCTTGAATCAGACAGATCGCCTGATTTCTTTTTCTTCCTCTATGAACTCTGAACATACAGATGTAATAAGTTACTACAGATGTAAGAGAAAACAGTGTCCTCAATTAGGAAAGCTTTTATCAATCGTGGGAAGTTTCATTTGACTTGCTTTAAGTGTTTGCATGCTCCTTTGAGCCAGGACAAATGTTCTTACCACATACATATTTATGTGGTTAGCAGATATTTCTGCATCTCTTTTGCCTTTATCCTCCAAAGACAAAACAAATGGTGTGCTGCTAAATGTTGAACTTTGCAATTTTAGTACTATGTTGCAACAGTAATATATTTTGGCTAACTCTGTGAGCCACTAACACGTACAGTCAAAGCATCTATCACAGAACACCAAAATTCTACTTTTTTTCTTCACTGCTTAATTTGAATCAATATGTCGAACTCTAGATGACACTGAATATACCATAAGATGTAAAATTTTATCCAGTTATACTTTGTAATCTAATTTTGCTAAGAACATTCAAATGCATTCCAACAAAATAAACCTTCTGTGAAACAGCAGGAAAATACTAGAGGTGGCATCAAACCACTGCTCTATTAGACATAAATTACTTACAGTATGTTCTCCACAAAACAGAGTAACAAAATTTGCAGGCCACAATATGAGGTTGTACTCAGAAATACTTTCCAGATGAAGCAAGCAAGATTTGCAGTGGTTTTGTGACAAAATTGATAATTTCCTACTATTGGAAGAGCAATTCTCTCGTGCATTTGCTGCCTCCTTGCACTCCTCCTGTTCTGAGTTCAGTGAACAATGATAGCTACAAAGGGCACTCATACAAACAGAAGGTCTTTCTCGGCTCTCTGTGTCCTTCCATCTCTGTGCACCTGGCCCTGAGTGCTGAACAGCTGATCACCTATGAATTATTTTCTCAGACAAATCTAACACATTGTGTACCAAGCGTGTGTGACATTTCAGCCTCATGCCCCGTTTTTACTCTTAAATAACACAGCCCGGACACTGCTACCCATATACTGTTTGGGAAGAAAGTAAAGTACGGCATGTTTGAACCACAAACTAGTAGTACTTAAAGCATTTATGATTGATCTGCTCGTTTTACAAGAGAAACCTGCCTATTTGGGAGCAATATTTTGTTGATACTGTCAATGTGGAACTATGGATGCCTCAATTCCTATCCCACATATTAGATTTCTTCTTCAGACTGCATTTTAAGACAGAATTTTACAGTGTTAACAACAATTTAGTAACTTAACTGATGATTTTGCTTTGCAATTCTCTTTCATATTGTTAGCTCATTCTATGATTTTTAAATCTGCATGGCGTATATCCTTACCAGAACCACCATCTGACTGCCTTCCTATTTTTTCTAGCGTAAGAAGAATCTTTAGGCTCTGACAGTCAATAAAAAAACACTTCTTCTCCCAACTTCAACTTGGAGAATTTAGTTACAGCCTTTACAAGGGGCACTATGCAAATCAGTGTTTCCCACTAAAGGAGCTTTTCACAGTCTGCAGCAAGAAACACCTTCTGGTAAGCACAGACCTATTTTTTACAGTACATGATAACATATTTCCTTCTTGAAATGTTCCATTATTTCCAGTATTTCTGTCATAAAAATTATTTTTATTTTCTTTTTAATCTAGTGATTACTGTTCCGTCACTGCAGTGACTAACAGTTGTTTTCTCAACACAACTCTCCCAGCCCCATCTGGAACTCTCCCAGTTTCATCTGGTTGGAAAAACTGTGTTCCTTTGACTGCAAACCACTGTCAATGGTGAGAGCATTCATTTCACTCTCTGTTGTGTCATCTAACACAAGACTGAACAACTGGAACTTCAAGCTGATTATATCAGCACTCCAGGAGTCAGAGGCAAACATCTGGAATTTATTTATTAGAAATAAATTGAATTCCATATTTTCAGGAGTTTAAACTTGCACCTGTACTTATAAATCTCCATAAGAGCAAGTTATGAATAAATTTAATCACTAGCAGGAGGCAGAAAGCTGATTCTGAGCCCTTCAGTTCAATCCCTGTCGATGGCCCCAGGAAGAAGGTCCATACTAAGATGCCCTGGAGGCACAATTTGTTCAGAGTTCTCTTCCTCTAGAGAGTAAGGAATACACCATATTAGGCCTCCTGGGGCCCACCAAGCTTTCAGTGCAAACCTCCAGACAGCTCTGTAGAGCAGTTTGGATGGCAGAGCATGCTCTCTTCATCCCCCCTCCCTGATGATGGTGTGCTCTATTCAGCCTTACAGTCCACACAGGCTACTGGGAGATTTGTCCACCTTTGCCACAGGGGAAATGTAGCCCTGAAAGTTACTTCTGCTGTCCACAACACCATGAATGGCTCAAACTTCAGCAGAAGCTGTGAAGCGGAATGGAAAAAGGACAAGAGGAATTTAAGAGGGCAGTATAGAGTAGTGATGTGGGGGACAGAGGTCAAAAGAATCAAACACCACCACTATTCTCTGATAAGAGGGCGCAACGGTACAGGATGAACCTCTGAAAATATGTAGAGGACGGAACAGGGAATACACAGATAGAAGATGGGCAGGGGAGAAACAAAGAGAGAAACCCCTGCCAGTTGTTTGGATGAAATGTTACCTTTGCCTAGGCACTGAACTCATTGTCTGCAGCCGTCTCCTTTCCTGTTTCTTTCCTGAGTCTCCCTATGCACAGACAAGTGTTTGCTCCAAATCGGAAGGTGACTGATATGAGTCCTATGCTATGGGCAGGTCTACACTATAGTCAACTTCACTATTCTTACTTCTGCAGAGTACAAGGTTTTCACTGACTCAACTGTAAACTGACAACATCTTATCCAGCTTGGTAGCCTGTTTCAGGGAATATTCATATTTAGGGATTGGTATGACCGCAATGAGACAATCCCATTAAAAATACAAGCAAGAACCTGGAGATGAAAAGCAAATTCACACAGGTATCCATGGCCAGGATGAACTGCATCCAGTTCGTTACATACTGACTATGGGCCACATTAGGGATGCAGGATGCTGGAAGAACTGGAACTCTGTACTGGGCAGGAACAGGTTATATTCCTTTCTGATCATAAAAGAAGACACTGAGAAAATCAGCTTTTTTTTCCATTTCTGCACAGACCCAGGCATGAAGAAGTCAGAAAAGACAAAGAGAACTCAGCATTTCAAGGAGGTGACAGACCGCATGCTGCACACTGAGTACTTCACACACTCAGACTACTTTCAGTTACTGAAAATATTACTGGGACAGTGTAGTGAAACTGAATTTAGCAGAGAAAGGCACCAGGCAAAACATTCTGGCTTAAACGTTAAAAAAGAAGATGAACTTAACTGCCCCAATGGTGAGTCAGTTCCTTATATACCTCTCCAGCATACTCTGTTGGTCCATCATCAGATACTCCCTGACTTTTCCACTGCCCTGCAGGGTAAATCCAAATGTTCTGAATTACATTTTTTTTTTTCTTCTTCTGTTTTGTTGTAGTGGTTTGGTTTGTTGTTTGGTTTTTTTTGTTTTTTTTTTTTTTTTTGGTTGATCGGGTTTTGCTTGTTTGTTTGTTGCTTTAATAAAAGACCTTAGAAGATTTCTTACAAGAACTGCTTTCATGAAGTGATCAACTGCTCTTTGCCAAATACACAAGCTCTTTGGAGAAAGGAAAAATAGGGTTTGGAGACTGACTAACTCTGGGGACAGCCATCTGGAGTATGATATGACAGACCTAGAGAAGAGGTACAGCTCAACAGCCATAAGACCTAGTCCATAAAACCCCATCAGTTCAAACTGTACAGTACTGTACAGTAATGGCAAGAGAGCAATACGCAGCGATGTTGTATGGCCAGGGTGGACAGAGCCTTGGGTGGCATGGTTTAGTTGGAGGTATATAATTCAACCCCCATGGCAGGGGGTTTGGAACTATATGATCTTAAGGTCACTTTCCAACCCTTACTATTGCATGATTCTTAGTGCACTAGTGAGACTTTTTTCTTGATGCTGGGAATCATCTAGGTCTATTACCGTAGGCTCTCAGCTGCTCTGTGAAAACTGGGAACTAATGATGATCTTAACTGAACTGAACCTTTTAAAACTGCTTCTCATATCATATAAAGACTCATCACTGTATTTATAACGTCTTGAGCCTTAGGCATAAAAAACATTGCAAGTAAGATGAGCTAATGAAGACCCAAGTACCATAAGGCAAACAGCAAGCCCTGTGAAACCACCCACAAGGTGGTTTCTTTTTTGCAATAGGTGCTTCCTTTTGCTATGAATGACAGGAGGTAAGCATGATGATGATGATGCTAGTATTACTGACTAAAGCTGCCCCAAGCTTTGTCTGGAAGAACTGTTGAACTGAGGTCTTCTCTGCTCATCACTGCTTCTTGTCCAAGTGGAAGTTAATAAGCCTGTGGCACTGGCCAAAAAACAAGCAAACCAAAAATGTAAGGGGATCAGACCCCTGGCAGAGTTTCAGTACTCCTGAGCTCAGCAACCAGACTGCTGCGCTAGCTAGGAGAGGAACTAATGATGAATGCATTGTTGACAGTTCCTCTGTCTACAGAATTACAGCATTTGCAGCTTCACAGTCAACAGCTTGCAGAATGTTTTGCAATACCTGGATGGAAGTGTTTCCACACATACATCATACAGCATCACATTATAAGCTATTTCAGGCTGTTTCAGGAAGATATGAAAACACACTAGTGGGGAAAAAAACAGTTCAAAAGCCATTAAAAAATCCCCACAACCTGAAACAAATATGGGGTTTTAATCACTGCTCGATATTGAAATTGTCATCTTTATCCTCACAGTAAGTAGGCAGCTCTAGTTCACAACTGAACACCTACTTTATTTATTTAGCTACGCCGCATTTAACCTTACATCCTGTCTTCTGGGTGCATCCGGCTCCACAGACCTCCACGCAGCAAAGCATTAGCATTGAGGTGGGGGAGCTACTTTCCACAAGCCAAAAAACAGGAAATTTGATGACATTGTTCAGTGAGCAGACGTCAGCAGAGAGTGATACAAGAGAGTAAACAACTTCCTAGCAGCAGCAGACAAATGGGCTGGAACTACTGGAATCCTGTGATGTCTGGGGTGTTTTGCATGAAAATTACTGTCTCAACGAAACAGGGAGAGAGCTTTGGCTGATACAGATTGGGGCTGCTCCCTGGATACGTAGGAACTATACCAATTTGGTCTGTTTAAGATCCAACTTCAAGTGTTTATGATCCTGCTAACAAAATTTTTGAGAATTCACACTGTTGATATTCTAAATATTTTGTAAATGTTCTCATTATTTTAAAACAGTTGATTTAAATAAAAAGGATAAAATTCAGTAAACGGAAGGCAGTATCAGAAATGCAGGTTCCATTTCATGATCATCATACTACCATCAGTCTTACACATACATACCATGTACATACATAATAATACATAATATTCTTGTTGAAATATTTTGATATGAAGGGAAGCTCAGGACTCTGCTGGTGGAACCCAACAGTAGATATGACATCTTCTTTCTGGATTTCTGTGTTTGCTTTGTGGAATCTGCTTTCATATTTTCCAGCTATGGGCAAATGTCAAATATGATCTGAAAAAATAACCTGTCAGCTAAGTGTACGATGACTCAAAGACAGGTTATAGCAGACAGAAGGGAAGCATAGGGAAAACATTTTTGCTCTAACTGAACATCATTCTGCTCATCTCTGTCCAATTTCAAGATCTCTTAACTGCAAGTAGTAACGTTTGACCACTGACCACATATGTGGAGCTTCACTATTCCATTCCAATCAACCGAAATCAAGAAAATGTCACCCTCTGGAAAAACTCTCCTCCCCACACATCTATTTATAAGAGACCACTGAGGCATATCATCATTCAAGTCTTCTTTGCCTTTTGAGCTATTCCTTTCAAAGCGATGTAGAGAATTAAGTCCTGCTCTAAACAAGTTAGTTCTTAAATTCTTGATAGTCTCACCAGTAGCTTGGGAACCTTACAGAAAACACACAGGGATGTTCCCCAGGAGAATGCAATTTAGGAGGTACAATCCCAGCACTCTCCTCTCACCCAGGTATCCCTCCTAGCCAAAATCTAAGCGGAACAGACTCTTAAGATGAAAATAAGCAGCTAAATTTAGAGCTGTTCATGAGACTGCCCTACTCTCAGTAACAGAGAGAGGGAACAACAGGAAAGAGCCAGATGCTTCTCAGCTCTCCTTGCCAAATTCTCCTCTCCTCGGAGACAAAAAAATGTAGTATGCAATCCTGGGGAGGAAGACACACCAATAACCATGTCAACACTGCAGTCAAATGAAAAGGCAAACATACTGGGCCAAATCTATCTGCAAAATAGTTCTAGTGATATGAGCAGACTTTATTCTTCTGAAATACTGGCAAGTAACCACAGGCTAACAAATGGCTAGACAAAAATACAGAAACAAAACCACATATCTAAAGAGCAACAAATGCCGATAAGAAATAGCAGGTCTACAAAAAAACCAAAACTACTTCTCATTCCTCACTCTACCTACATCAGGATTTTCCTGGCTTCAATAAATCTGTCATTTCAGAAGAGTATGACTTTGCTCCAGTTCTGTGATTCTTCCCTGACTCTTCAGTTTGAATGTAAGAAGGGCTTAGAAACGAACTCCTCTCTGAAGCTAATCATGGTCAATCCTCCTCTATCTTTGACTACATGACAAGATTAAAAATATATACATCATTAGCAAAATCTTCCAAGAATAAGCAAATCAGTCTGGAGTAACTCCAGAATATCAGAGAATGATATTCACCTGCATGTACCAACAATGTCAAGAAGTTAATCTTGACAGAAGACAGGTTTTCTGCAAAAATCACATGGCTCCAGGATGAAAACATTATTTACCACAACTCCCTTTCCAAACTTTCATTCCACTAAGGCTTATGGCTAATACACATCTAGGGAAAGAGACCTGGCTCTGACCTGCAGCAACAGCTATGACAGTGGTGTGACATGACCCGAGTGTCGCATGTCTATACAAGTCTGTCATCTACATGGCACACTTATTCAGGGCCTTCCATTGTTAAGCACTGATTTATATCAATAGAGGTGAACATGGTGACCAAAGGCAGACAGCACGTGGTTTTAAATAGAAATGAAACTATGGAATCCTATTGTGTGCAAGCACAGAAGCGAGAACAGCATAGGAAGGGTGGGTGGCTGTGCTGAATGATCTGCTGATAGAGGTTACTATCTCTTCTTGATAGGGTCTGGCAAAAAGGGCAGTAACTCCTACAGGATTTCCCTCCCTGTTTTCAATGGTCTGAGGCCCCAGACTAGCAGGTATGACACAAAATACAAAATGTTTTGCAGTTATCTGCACAATGCCATACCACTGAGATTGATTTTGCAAGCCAAGCCACCGTTTGCAGCTTTTTCCTGTGCAGCTTAAGTAGAGAACTAATTTTAACTTTCTGTGCCTGGTGTATCTGTCATTATCACCTATGTTCAATTAATTTTTTATGTATGATTTTGTTCCATGGAAGTGTATTTAGAAATTTTACTTCTACAGGGCGGTATAAAAGCACCTTCTAATCAGATTAAACAAGTATCAGAAATCCAACCTACGTTTATGGGGGAGTTAACCTGGAGACCACTAACAGCAGTATTCCCTATATTTTACACCTATTTTTGAGTCACTTTACGTTAAATTAGCAAATAAACTAAACTGAAATATTTTCTGATGTAAAAAGAGTCCTTGTCAGGAAAAAGCGAGAGTTCCACGGGTTAGATGCACCTACCATTTGCCCATCCACAAAGGGGAATGTGTTTCTTACAGGATCACTGCACAGTGGTAAGCTTTGTTT
>JAOEHX010017296.1:0-12234 GCA_025448015.1 Bolborhynchus lineola
GGAGCATTTTGGGGTTATTTTTGTGTTGTTTTTTTTTTTTTTTTTACACATTTTTAATCAGAGAATTTCAAATGGAATGAAATAATCCATTGTTCTTAAAATTATTGGCAAGTTTAAGACACACAGTGCTACACTTGCAGAATTGAATCTTTGGTGTGTTAATTTTTCTGTCAAAATAAACGCTGTCTTTTCTATACTCATTCCTACATTCCAGCACCTTTTTTCCTAACCTCACATTCCTGCCTGATAATTAGTTGCATACAATATCTTTATATACTGTTTGGCACTGTAGTCTGTAAAGTGATAGCACCCATCCACTGAAAGTGATTTGGGAACATTTTTTGTTGCAAAACAGGAAATGCTATTAAGCCACAGACTTTTGAATGACTTGTAAGTATTTTTTCTACCTAGAATGCATCAGTAGGATAGTTTCTGTAGATGAGACTTCTGAAAAACAAAAAGAATTAAAAAATTCCCAGGTTTAAGTCACTATCAGATGTTCACAGTATTTACTTGACCTTAGTGATGGTGCTTACCTTTTCTGTTTATTCAGGAATGAAGCTTCTAGGACACTACATGTCCTGCATTTCGAATATGACATTAACGATTGGCCTAGAGCTCAAACGGAAGAATTTTATGTGTTTCTTTTTTCTATTTTGACTAGGTAAGAGAAATTGGAAGCAAGCTGCAACTTCATTCAAGCATAGCAATGATGATAGTGAATTTGCAGATAGAAATGCCAGTTTTGGTTATTTAAATTTAGGAATGATGAAGAAATTCATTAGCTACGCAAACCCAATTTTTAAAACATCCAAGTACAGCTAAATGACAGCAAGGCTCCCCATCAGTGGAAGAATTACTAGCTTTAAAATGCAAGACATAAATGGCTTCATTCACGCTCATTTCCCTTTTATATTTGTCTTTCAAATAATTCAAGGCTTTTGGAGCTACTAAATGTACTCGGAGCAGTGTGTATTCTGATTTTCTGAGTTCTTTTACTTACAAACAGTCTGAAGACAATGCTAATCTTTCCAATAAGTCTGTCAGGAAATAATAATGATTTATTCAAGCATAGCATGACAATCCAGCATTAATTTGTTTTTCTAACTAACAGAATAAAAAAAGGTTGGAAAGATTTGGAGAAATAGGTAGGCATGATTGTAAGATTATCTTTTAGCATCACCAGTCAGGAATCATGAAGTCAGAGATGGAGCAGATCACGGAGTTGATATGAAATGCCTGATCGTAAAACCTGATCTGCACACTACTCACTGAGGAAAGACTCTCCTCCCTTCATTCATTGAGTGGTTCCTAGGAGGGTCTAGCCATTCATGTATTACTCAAAACAAACCCTTCCTTGATAAACCTTTACTCAATAACAATTTTATTGTCTTCTGCAGCTCTATAGAGCTCTCTAATTCTTAGTAAATACACTTATATTGCCCACTGCTGTATTGCAAATGGGAAGGATGAGGATTTGATTTATTTCTATGCATTATGATTCCAGGGCCATCTGTTCATATCTGGTCTTCAGTGGCAGTCTCACTGCCAGATGCTGCCCTGGGAAACTATATTAAGGCCAATGAAGTTCACCCACCACCCTACTGCATTAATGGTTGCTGACTGATGGTGGATAGAACATAAATAGCAATTTGTCTTAATGTGATGCCTTATCCTAAAACTTGGATTTTAAAATGAAGAGTGAGGGTCAGTAGTCCTGCAGTGTAGAAATGTAGATTAAAATTCACAAACCCAAAGAGGTTAGTTTTTACCTCTTTAAACCACAGTCCTGTTCCTATTTATATGAAGTCATATGAGGGAACAGGACTAAACGGTCTTTATATTTAGTCCTACAAAACTCATAACCTTGGATATCCTTGAACAATAGAATGTGTGGGCAATGATTATTTCTGTCTTTCAGGTCTCTTTTTCCCAGAGGACTCATCTTTGTTCTTTTTGGAAAGGAATTTAGTCATCCAAAAAAATAAAAAGAAATCTAAAAATCCAGTAATGACAAGTTATTTGGAGAATATCCACCAGCTTGTTTAGTTTTCTTGTTAACAGATCAAAGAAAACTTATGTCGTCACTTTTATATAACATTCATGTATGCATACTTCCCTTCTCAGCAAAAGTGGTAACTTTACCATGGTTTAGTTTTGTTGGAATTTAATGCTATTGTGTTTAAGAGCGTGTTGTTCCAGCTGGGCTTTCTAAATGGCCTCTAGTTGCAAAGTCCATCTCACATTAACATGAAAATATTTCTAACCTTGTCATGTGTAGCTTAACCTGTGTACATAAATTTTAATATTTGAATGGCTAATGTAATTTTTAATGGTAAGATCTGTTTTAAACCTCACTGGGATGAATGGAACTGTTGCCTAGACTTCACTTACTTTTCAATTATCTTTCTAAGTTCTTCTAAAGTCCTTAAAATTGAATTGATACACAAACTTTCCTTTAGTTTGTGTGGATACTTGATCATAACAGCACCTAAAGTACAGTATACCACTTAGTATGAACACTTTCACTTCCCTTAACTAATATAAAGAACTGGGCTACCATTTGTTCTAGTTTTTTTTTTTGTTTTATCCCAGGAAAGTTAACAAATTTGAATAAAAATCAGTTTCCTTCATAAACATGAAAGAAGAAAACAGTAACTAATATTCAGGATATTTTCTGAAAATTATTAAATTCAGTTTGTGCTGTTCCTTTTAACTGCTTTACTCTAAGGCCTGGGGTCTTTCCCAAGTTCTGCAACACTATTTATGCATTTATATTATATTTCTATATACACTATTCTGAATCTATCACAACTGAGAGCAATACACCTATGAATAATGAAAATAATATACCTTGTTTACCATTACACACAGTGTTTCACAAAGTACAGAGAAGTCTCAGGCATTTGTGATGTAAACCTGAATTAGAACAAAGCTTAAAATTGGAAATACAAGTTGCAAGTCAGTATAGTGTGATCAGATTATCTGGACATTATGTACCACTACTTCTAATTCAGTATTCAAAATGAGCATTTGCTAGGCTTGACAAAATACTAATGAAATGGATTGTGCTGAAAATGCTGCCAAGATTATATTCTTTGCAGTATTGCTGTCCTTCTTGTGCTAACATGTTAGACACAAGCAAACACTGGGAAATTATGAAAAACATCATCCTCCTTCTAGGCCAAATTGTTCACCAAGGCTTTTCAGCCAGGCAGTAAAAACAATCAAATAAAACACGCAAACCCACATCCTTCAGGTTCTGGAAGCTTGCACAAGCTGATACAAATCTTGACTCTTTTGAGGTCCAGTTCTTCCAAAGAAAAAGCCAAATATTGTGGACAGTGATACATTATCAGTTGTTTAAGGGAGAGGTCTGCCACACATCATCAACTGTTGCAACTCTTGGTTGTCACTGTGAATGGAAGTACTTTTTCCATTCTATTGTACCATCATGCGCAAGATCTTAGAAAAGTTTGGTAAAGTCACTCTAATAATGCACATTTGATTTTTTTCCTGTTTGAATTAGAAATGTCTATCAGTGTATCAATGAAATTCTTCTCTTAAATTTGGGAAACCAATTACTTCCAGTAATTAAAGGTCTGTTAGGTCTGTATGCCTCTGAAGTGCAGAGTACTGGAAAGAGGGGCAAGAACAGAGCTCTTTATTGTCCACAATAAAGAGATAAAGTAGCTCAAGGCAAAGGTACTTTTTCTGAAAGTCATCTATGATTAAAATTCAGGAACTTGTTCTTAAAGTGTATTGAGGCAAAATGCCCATTCTGAAAATGGTGGTCTCAGCTGGCAAATTCTGCTAAACTTGAGGATATATAGGACATCATGAAAAAATCAATGTGCAGCAGGAGGCCAGGTACTCAGCTGGTGTTACTGCTAATAAAGATATGTGAATTTTCAACAGTTCAGGATCTAGACCATAAAAATCTGTCAGCCTGCATGACTTAATCTAACCCTCTGTGAAGTCAGTGGTAGTCTTTCCATAGGCTTTAGAAGGTGTTGTGGCAAAGCCCAGTGCTGAACTTGCAGTGCTTTCCAGAGCACTGAAATGTGGAAAAGAGGGTAATTTGCCCATTGAATTGCCAATTTTGTTGCTAGGAAACAGAAGTCTTAATGGAGGATACAAAAGCACAGAAAGAGTTAGAATTTAGCTTAGCAACAAGATTGCTGAAAAGAGAAATTCAGTCTGATTTGAATGACACTCTGAGCCTACAGCCCTTTCTTGTGCTGACACCTTCACTGTTGCCATTGTTGGAGACGCCTGTAACTCCCATTAGCTTGAGTGAGATTTGTGTGTGCTTAGCACTTCTCAGAACTTGGACCTTGATGTTTACATGTGTTGTATGCTGAATCTGCAGAGTCAGAAATCTGGAAAAAAGAAATTTCAACTATTTAGTCCTTTTGGGTTCTGATCAGGATAGAAATACTGAAAGAGTGACTTTTCCCATGGTATTTCATCACTTCAACTTTTCTTCCAATTCAGCAGTAGGAAACTCAGCAGCATACAGAAATGAAAAAAAAAATCTTTTAGATCTTATCCTGTTATTCAATCCTAATTCAGGTCTGTTGTCCTGACTTTCTGTGGTTGTGAACCCACAGGCCTTGCCTTCAGGAGTGGACTGTTCCCAGATTGATGCTAAACATAACACTGATGTTCATCCAAGAAATTGCATTTATGACCAGCTTGTGAGAAACAGAACATACTGCAAAACTGAAGTTTTGACCTGAAGATTTTGAGGTCCAGGTGGCTAGTTCCTCCCCCAGGAGGAAACCAGCCAATGTTTTTTTCACAGCCACACAAGTTCATGGAACAGTTCCAAGACGCAAACTAATGCTGTAACCATAAAGTCATTCTTGTCTTGGATGAGTATGTGGGGCCATGCAATGTCTTCAGCATATTTGAAGCCCCATTATTCAACTACTTTCTATTTTTCTAATAAAATCTACACACACGTGCTATTTCAGAAGAACTGCAGAAACATACCCAATAAAAATACCCAATGGCATGCTAATGAACATTGAGCCAGTTATCAAAAATTAAAGCCTACCCTCTATAGAGAGCTTAAAGTACATAATATAGCTTTCATTACATATCTTGTAATGCCAAATATCTTCAGAGGAGTCATGGTTTTAATTTACTCTTATTTAAAAGCAAACTGCAAGGAAAACCACAAAATTCCATGAACCTCAGTGATGCGCCCCAGGGGGCATTTGGCACATTACTACTTGAAACCTATTTCATTCCCAGTCCCATGAAATTGCATCAACTCCTGTTCCACTGTGAAATATTAGTATTTTCGCCTGTACATCCTGCTGGAACACTAAGAGAACCTATGGATGTGCTAGTAAACTTGTCCACTTTCCCTAAGACTTACTGAGTCCCCACAGACTACTGCCATTCTTCAGCAGTTGATACCTCTTGTGCAGAAAAGGTTAAATATGTTGTTTTCAATTCTAGAGGTCTGGAAAACATTACATTTGAGATAATCACATGTCAAATACATAGAACTTCCAATACATCCCTGTAGGAGACTATTCCATTTGCCACTAGACCCTAGTTGGGCAGAATTAGGATAAATGTTGTTAAGTCTCTTCTGGTTTTGTTGAGCTGGGTTTTAGGACAAAAGCCTTGATAAGCAATGTAGTTAGTATCTTCCTAATGTTAAATCCTTTTCTGTGCAGAATTTAAATGAGAAGACTGGCTTTGACTGGGTTTTCTTTTAGTGATGAGCTGAGCTAACCATAAAAAATTAAGTATTTTAAACAATGACATGCTGGATAAAAAATAAGGTTTAGAGGAAAAAAATTCTGTAGAGCAAACTACTAACTGTAGTAGTTTCACAGACCTTTGATTGACTGTTGATTGGGGTTTTTTTGCAAATCTTTTGATCCAAACATTTAAACTTAGAAACTGAATATCTAACTGGATGTGGAATCTTCAAGTTTTTAGCTACTAGATGTTCTTTTAATTTTATACATTATTTTTTTCCTGTAGTAGGGAAATACTTAAGTTAGAGACTCTTTTGCACCATTTAAGTTGATCAAACCTTTCTTTATTTGATTTTATATGCAGATGTGCAGCATTTCTGTAGTGGAAATCCTCAGAACTGCAAATCTGTGTATGACAACCTTGGGCAAGGCTAGAATTATGAAAATTTTGTTGAAATGAACAACAAAAAAAAATCTGTAGGCAGAAATGAGTTTACATCATTCAATGTACTTAATGCTGTTTAAATTGTGTTGAACACTAGGGCCAATTCGATAGAATTCAAGTGAAAATGTGGCAGAGCTCATACATGCAACAGATGTGACAGAGCTGATAAAACACACAGGGTGAGAACACACATGATTAAGATCAAGTACTCTGCTACCAGTTTTAATATTTATGTAGAGAAAGGGTGGGATTTGTGAAGTCTGTGATGATGGTGAGAGTGCTGTAACAACTCAACACAGGTTTTAAATTATAGTGGTCTCTATAAATAACATATTAATACAAAATTTGCATCTGTAGCTTCAGAAAGACAACAGAAGCATGAAATGAATTGTAGGTTTTGGGTAAGCACTAGGAAATTAAGTTGAAATAAATCATACAGATTAAGATTCATTTTGATTTATTAAATAAGGAGACAGAATTTGGAGGGAAGAACTGCAGGTGGGAGACAAATTTCCAGGTTACCTCCTTTTCTCACATCAAGCTGACTTTAAACTCAGGAGAAAAAGGGAGATAGTGAATGTATTAATTCTTGGCCTTCAGCTTTTGTAACAAAAGTAATTAAGGAATTCTGGAGCAGCTGACACTTTGGTCCAGAATAGCTGGGAGTCTGTTTTGGTAAGCTTTTTTCCAATAATGTAATTTTAAAACTAATCTGAAGAGGTTTTCTCTTGGGATTTTGAGGGTGTTTCTTAACTAGATCTTTGTTAATCTGCCTTTCTGAATATCAGAAAAAGTCAGGTTTCAGTGTGAATCTTATTGGAAAGTGTGTAAAATCAGTCAGATATCCACTAAAACTAAAGTTTACCAAAGGGTTCTTAATTTCACATACTAATTCTACAAATAACTTTCTTTGTCATACAACTTCAAGATTCTTTTACTTCTTGGAAGTTCCCTGAAACAAAATAAAAGGATAATATATTTTATTGAGCAATTTTTTTCCCCATTCATGTTTGATTAATGACCATTTTCTCTTGTGCATTGCACTGAAGCACAGTTTTGTGTTTTTTAATCCTTAATCCTCCATTCTAAATGGTATATTTTCAGAGCATTGATTACATTTCGGCAATAGAGACATGCAAAGTGATTCCTGAGAACTATGTAATTACTCAATAAAAGTGCTTATGTATGCTTGGCAGAGATGACTTATTCTTTTATGTTGATTAGTTAGAAGTCACTTTAGTATCCTGTAGTAAATCTGTAATGTCTTAAGAATGTGGAAAAGAGAATGCTTATTACAACAGGTCATTATTGTATTAAACTCTTCTTCTCAGTTCAATCACTTCATACATCAGGGAAAATGCTTACAATGGGAAGGTTACATTTATTTCTGGTGTTTGATTGCAGATCCCTAAAGTTTCTTTAGTCAAATTGCATTGCAGCAGATAGGACATTTCATCTCCAATATTACAAAAATCTTTACTTTTGGTCTTAGCATGCCTGTCTGCCTGTTCAGTGTTTGGTAAGCAAAGTGAAACTACACAGTGCCTTCCATGTCCTGATTTCCTGAAAGTCAATCAAGTCAATCCTCTCTGCTATGCTGGGTAAGGCCTTTCTCCACTGAAGTACAGAAAAGTATTTATGCCCATAGCAAAGGGCTTTCACTCAGACTATAGACTGAAATATCTCCACAGCAGATGACTACCAAGCCTCTCTTTAAAGAAAGTTATTGTGGATAATATGTGATCTGAAAGACAATTTTCAAAGCATGGGTTTTGTTATTGCTTGTTGTGAATACTGGTGCAGTTCTTCCTTGTACCTACTCATCCAACAGTTTCCAGCTCTGCAGGGACAGCAGGTGAGAAGAGTGATTTTGTTCCTTTAATAAATTCAACATTCATCTTCAGATGTTTTGAAGGTGAAGAAAGTCCTCATTTTGTAATAAAAAGTCTGTCTTCAAAAACAGAGGTTGTCTCCCTCCACTTGGGGCAAGTTGGCTCATGTTCTGGATCATGTGTTTTTTCTGGTTTATATAATCCACACGTCTTCCTGTGAGCTCAGGGTAGAAAGATATCTTTTAATTCATTTGTTTGAAAAACAACCAATACTGAAACAGAGTTAGAGTCCTCAGCTTTGTTTCTCTCTTGTGTAATCACTTCTTTATTAACTTTCGTGAGTAGTCAATGCTGGCTTTATGCCAAGGGAGCTTTTGAGGTCAACCCAACCAAGAGAAATATTTTTTTTTAAGAGGAAAAAATAATCTTCAAAAAGTAAAAGCCAAAGCTAAATACTCTTTAGGGGCAGTTTCTTTATGTCATTTATGTAGACTGAAATGCCCCAGCTATATTCATGGCTGAGTAACTGAAGTTGGATGGTTTGAAGTGCTTGTTCTATGTTATTTTCCGTAACTGCAAGTCCACTAATTTCTGTCTGGGGCAGAAGCTGTCTTTTCCTGTATCTGAGTATAATACCTTTTTCTATAAGTTTGTATGTAGAGCCTCTTAATGTAAAGTGTAAATTAGCATACAAACTCGCTATTGTATCTCATAAAACAATTACTTTGTCTCAGCACTCTCATGATATTTGAGAGCAATTTGATGTAACACTTCCTATTACTAACCTAAAAAAGGTTTTTCTGTCTTTTCCTCCAAGATCCTTAGAAAACAGTTACTTCTTGTTTTTTGCCAGTTGGCTTTGGTTAGCCGATAGTCTTCAATCAATGTATTGGCAATAAATAGGAATTACAATAGTAATAAGCTGCAGTGACATTTCTTAAAAGGCTACAGAAGTGCCCAGGTCTCTCTTGCTTGGATACTGAAAGGCAGTACATAAGAAACATGTTTTTATAGGTGCATTCGAAGTCTAAAGTGCTTGTCATGGCCAAATAGCACTGAGGTATATAAAAGCATTGAAGAAGGAAATGCATATGTATATTTCTGAAAAAAATGAAATAGGTGTGCAAACCACTGATCGCCTTTTAAATCCACATTATGTTGCAAAAGTAGCATAATCAAAAAGGCTTAATCATAACTTCACTTTATTATGACTTGTTGCAAACTCCAACTATTGCAGCTGGAAAGGACTGGATTACCTCGGATTTTTCTTTTCATGTACAATTTGTATATCATAACTAAACATAGGCATAGAAAGTGAGAAGAACAACAAAGGGAACAATAAGGATTTTGTCTGAGGCCAGGTCAATGCTTGCCCTTGATAATGGCTGTTGACGGAATTGCTCATAGTGGGTTACCTACTAGCACCAGCTGGTTTTCATCATAATGGTAAAGAAAAACATTTCACACAATAAGCATTGATCCCCTTGTTATGACTTGAAAACTGCACAACTGCTTTTCATTCCAGGAGCATATGAGTGAAAAATCATTTCAAGAATATGCCAACCCTTTGGTATTTTTTACATACATATTCCCAGTAATATATATGTAATAACACGTTAAGCCAGGGCAGGAAAACATTTTGTACCTCTTTTAATAGGAAACCTAAGCCTGTGAAAAAAAAATTGTTTAGCATAACTACATAAAATTTCCTTGACTGGGTTTATTTTGGCTTCTCCACTGTCACAGATGTTCATTATTACTGAAAGAAAACACTGTAAATTCAGTAGAGAGTTGAAACACGAAAAGGGACAAATCGCAATAAAATTTAAAGGTTTTTTTTCTTTGAATGTGACATGATGAACAGCTCTAGAAAGCTCTTAGCAACCTGCTGTGATTTGGTTTCCTCTGGGAAAAGCAATGACGTAAAACCACTTACCCCTAATAGGAGCTGTTGAGATTATTGAGTGATTTGGCTAATGGTCAAATGAAAGGGAACACAACAAGGTGAAAAAAACTTTCAAAGGATGTTTTCAGGTTTGAAGGAGATAAGATGAGTTTTGTGGCTCCTTTATCACTTTCTCATGCCAGTATACCTTAGATGTGTTCAGAGGAATTTGGCCCTTGCAGTTGCAGTCCCTGAATTCACACGGGAATCTTAACTAACCTTGTCAACTCTGAGAGCAGTGCCTTAGACAGTACAGAGACCCTCCCTAGATTTTAAGAGCTCTATTAATAGATCTGTGGCATCTAGCCGAACTTTAGTACTGGAGGTGTGAGCTTTTTCAGTATTCTAAGGTTTTGTTTGCATATGTTAATACTGTACAGTGAAACCTTAAATCTTACAAGATAACAGAGGCATAATCCCCAGTACTCTAGCAGCACTTTGTTTCTACTTCATTGTTTTTTATCCCACAGCATTTTTATAATCAGAGGGTTTTTTTGTTTGTTTTTTTTTTTTTTTTTTTTTTTTTTTGTTGGTTTTTTTTTGTTTTTTTTTTTTTTTTTTTTTTTTTTTTTTTTTTTTTTTTTTTTTTTTTTTTTTTTTTTTGGTTGGTTGGTTTTTGGTTGTTGTTTTTTTTTTTTTTTGTTTTGTTTTGTTTTTTGCTTTTTTGGTTGTTTCTTTTTTTTTCCCAAGCTGTTATTGGTGTTAGAATTTAAAAATCAAATTATAAATCAGTTGTATGTATTCCTGTAGCTTACTGTGCGTGCTGTGTACTGTGTGTACTAGTGATACAAGTGTATGTACTGATACAAGTGTATGTATCACTAGTACTGATCTGTTTTCAATTTTTCATACATCATCAGGGCATTTCCTTGATAACTGATATTTGCTATCTTAATGGACTTGTTACTCTTCAGAAAAAAAAGGGACTGGACTTGTCATTCAGTCTTGTAGCTGCACTGCTGAGTGGTACATTTCTAATACAGCCATTAGTTTAGTGATCAGGGAAGAAAAACTCTCTCCCAGATAAATAGCTATAAGATTTATAAATAAGCTATAAATGCATACAACAGTCATAGAAGCCCACTAACATGGTAGTAAAAAAATCACATTAGCTGTTACAGTTGAATTCTCATTTAATTTTTCTATAGCTCATGACCTAATATCATCATAACTTACAAACAGAGCAGTGTAAGATACTTTAGATGTGAAGAGATCATAAGTATTTTATGTTTTCAATGGTCTTGAGAAAAGGAAAGAAAAATTAAATTATTATAAGAAGGAAAGATGGCTATTTCACAGAAAAACATGGAAATGTATTTCTATTTGTAATTATGCTTCTTTTGAAATTGTAGTTTCTTTTTACTGGAAGGGAAACAAGTCTGAAATAATATTGAAGGTTTTAATAAAGGATTCAGCTATAAAATAACACGTTATAGCAAATGATTTATAGTAAAAAAAGAAGAGGTTTGAAATAATGGCTAGATATATAGAATTTCATGGTAATAAGGAAAATTACCCTATAACTTTATTTATTCTTTTCATTCATATGACATAACAGTAAGCTTTACCTATTGTTATGTTCCACAAATCTCTTTGTTAAGGTTTCATGTAATTTTTTATCATGTTTTAATTAGAAAATAGTAATGAAGATTTTTGTTGTGGTGTGGTGTTAGAAGTAATAATTCTTTGAACTTGCAAAGTTCCTGTCCAGTAAACCTTAGAAATTCTTCGGACATGTCAGTGAAGAGAAACACAAACCAAAATATGTAAGTGCAGAGGCTATACAGCAATGGATGAAGGGAGGAATAGAATAATGGTGCTTCTTGAGAGAATAGGCGTGGCAGAACCAAGTACATATAGTTTTAACAGTAGTTCTAGAAGTGCAAAGTCACACTATGCTGACACTTGTACACTGATACCTAGCTGAAAAGATAATTTTGCAGTCTTAATTTACCCATCTGAGGATATTTGCCTTCTTTCATACCTCTTAAGGCCTCCTTCACACACAGCTATTTATCAGGCAACATTTCAACTGAATGAGACTGTACTTTACTCTAGACTCAGCCTACCACAGCTCTTAGGAAAATGCTATTTTGTTAGCACGTGGAGATGGAAAAACATGGACAGAACTGAAGTTCCTTGTTTGGTTTGTGATATCACAGTAGTTTGGAAAACAGTAAATTTGCATTTATATATGCAGTGTCATTAAATCTTCTTTTTCTTTTCTTTTCTTTTCTTTTCTTTTCTTTTCTTTTCTTTTCTTTTCTTTTCTTTTCTTTTCTTTTCTTT
>JAOEHX010017298.1:0-27172 GCA_025448015.1 Bolborhynchus lineola
TAACAAAGGTAAGTGGAATGAGTATGTATCCATTATATACACCTAACATTAATCAAAATTCCATCCTGGTCTTTGCTGCTGACTGCTTTTATAAGGTTTCTATTACTTGAAAAATTTGCAGGCATCCTTTTTTGTTTTTTTGGTTTTTTGTTTTTTTTTTCAGTGGGTTTCTGTCTTCTGTACGTTCTGTAGATAGGTCTTCTAGATATTTCAACTCTTACTTGATGTATATTTCAAATACAAACTATGCTGAACCCAGTCTCCATCCTCCCTAAATCCAGACAAACAAAAGTAAAAATCCTGAGTTATGAGCACATAGTGACAAGTTCTGCAAACAAAGTCCATCTCTTTCACATACTTTACAGACATAATAATACATCAGTCTGTTACTGATTGTCAAAGGAAGAAAAGAGAAGTTTAGAAAGGGAAAAAAGAGAATTTAGCAAGTCAACATAACCTGGTTTTGTGCCTTTGTGATGACAATTTTTACATTTCTCCTAGCAAAAATACAGGGTACAAGTTAATTTTGATTGCTGCCTTTTTTTCACTACCTTTTGAATAGATCTTACTAAATCATGCCATTTTACTTGGCAAACAGAATACATTGTAGTAAACAAAGGAAAGAGAAAAACTGCAACATAATGAATTACACTGTCAGGACTGATTATTTTTCCTTTCATAAATTGTGTTTAGATATGAAACTTAAAGCTATATTACTTGTTACTTCTATAAAGCAGTTACATGCCAGCCATATGTGATTTTTATTTTTTAAATAACAAGACAAAGTCTTGTATAGGAGATGCTGTCAGGAAAGATTTGAGTTCTGGTGCTAGAAGCTGTCCTCTTAGATTGGATTGCAAGTCAGTAGCTACCTCTGACTTTGTCATTTTAGGTCTCTCTTAGCTAAGCAGGAGAGATACCTGAGAAAAAGAACAGCAGAAAACAAACAAACAAATGGAAAAAACAGTTCTGAGGCTTCAGTTCCATCTGTGTGGGTTGTTTAAGCTGTTGATTTGGAGCTGCTTGTTTTTGTGCCCTTTGTACTTGCTGTGTTCTTTCCATTAGTATCTTCTGTACATGTTGATATGCTCTTGAAATGGAGTGTGTGGTGTTTATTTCAATGCTTAAAGATTTGCTGTGCACACAGAACTGGGAGTACAGCCCTGCAGCCTATTTGTGCACACTCCATGTAAATCAAATAGCGTGCTGAGCCTTAGAATATTACTGTGGGTTACTGTGCCATAACCTGAGCTGGAGAATATTCTGTCTCAGGGAAAAACAGCCTGCTGGATCTTGTCAGCTCTGCACTTAGGGAAGTGAGGGAGAAAATGATCAGATAACATCCTTATCTGTGAAGACCCAAGAGAACTGAGTTTTATATATTCACAACCTACCTGAAGGCATTGGCAGCAGTATCTAGTCCAAATAAACAAAAAATCTCCCTGATAAAGAGCATCATTCAGAAGCAAAGGAATAGAGCTCAGAGCACAGCTGCTGCAACACCAGGCGATCCTGGCCAGTCTGTACATCTTCACAGTGCTAGCCTGTCTAGCCAAAAGGTCTTTCTTCTGCTTAGGTGTATAAAAATGATGCTAGGACAAGGAGGGTGCTAAGGACAAAGCTTGGGAAAAAGGAGCTTCTCTCACACTGATTTCCTTTGGAGGGGCAGCAGGGAGAGTATCCCCTGATGGTAGTGTTCCCTGTCTCAACTAGTAACTGGAAGAGGCCTTGCATTTGTTGCCTAATCAACACTACCCTAGTCTTGACATGGTGGTGGAGGAGTGTTGATTCAGTTTAATTCTTTAAATCTCCCTGGTTTGTATTTTGGTTTGAACACATTAGTGAATGAGTTACTCTGGCTAGGCCGTGAAACACTGCTTTTTATCACTACTTGCCATAGCTAGGAGTGAATTTCACTTTGTCTCATATTACATGTCTATGCTAGAGTCGAGAACATAGACTATTTTTATGCTCGATGGAAAGAAATGGAGGTCTTACAGTGCACAATTCATCTGACCTATTTTAAGCTTCAGTATTACAGTAGGGTGTGTGACACCTGAATAGTTGTCTTCTGCTACCTTTTAAGAAGGCCTAGACAACCAACTCATCAATCCAAGTTTAGCTGAAGTGTATTTCACCTGAAGACGTTTTTTAGCAGAGGTAGCATTCACTGTGCTCACTGGCTTCCTCAAAATCCTCTTTAAAGCCTTACAGATACACTGCATTATTTACGTGGGGCAAAATATATGACCTGTCAGTAAGAAGCCTGGTGTTAATTGAGTTTGTTCATTGACTTCAGAGGGAACTAAGGTTATGGCGGTAGGAGAATGTCGTGGTTTAAGCTGTCTCAGATAAGAAAAGTTTCAAAGAGTCTCCAGGTTGTATTTCCCCAGAAGCAAGCCCTGTTGTTTGCAAGTATCTCTAGTTTACCAGTACAAGCCTGCACCATAAATTCAGTATTTTTATAACTGTTTTCTGTGATACAGTGAATTAGAAAAAAAAGTAAGTTCTTTCACTATTCTTGAGAAAAGGGTTAAGTTTAAGAGAACATTAAATTATTGTGTCTACATGGTAACACTCAGTTCACAATAGAAGGAATCTAATGCACTAAAGATACATCATTTTTCATTTTGATGGTAATGTCTCAGGAGATTTTATTTCTTTATATGTTAATTTATTGTCAATTTTGGTTTGTTTTTTTCTTAACATATTTTTTTACTGAGGGTAATTGCAAGTTTAAGATACAAAAAAAAAATTTAAGCCAGAGCTATAGTGTGTGGTTATCTCCCCAAAAGGAAAAAATACTGAAGAAACTTTAAATATTTTATCTCATTTGAAATCAAGCACAGAAAAGATCAAATAAGCTTATGAACAGACCACCACTTTTGTTCAGAACATATTGGGAGCTGCCACTAGCAGGTGTGATCTGCTTATTCCCATTTATCCATTGCTGTTATTTCCCTGTTGTGAATGCTGGTTGCACAACTGGGCAAAGAATCAAATCAGGGAACCATTCTGGCTGAAAAATGGCTACAAATTTTGTGTTAATTTTGTTTAAGCAGCCTTATACAAGATAAAAATGATTGATCTGAGATAGCAGATAATGACAGGAGGCCTAAAAGGTGCTTTTTCATCCTAGGTGCTTAGATAGCCAGTATATTTGAATGAGATAAATAGAAGAAACAGGAGAGTTCTGTTAGTCCCTCTGTTAGTTATTCTGCATATGAGTAAGTCAGCCAGAAAAGTAAACCTAAAGATAAGTTTCCTCTCAGGCACTCAAAATGCAACAAGCGTCCATCCAGCCTGGCCTTCTATCTATGGTCAATAGAGAAAGGCACCTCCAGAGGGCAATCTCTTCTCATTTTAATAAAAATGCCTAGGATGCATAGAAGAAATCACCCTATGGAAATACCTATCTTCACAGACTTGTCTTGAGAACAAGACGACTAACTCAGGCTACGAGTGTGTAACATAGGAAAAGGTAGATCATCTTCCAAATGACTTCCTATGTTCACAGAGGAAGTTTGTGGAGAAATTAAATTTCCAGAGGTAGTTTTTTTTCCTGCTACCACAACCATTAGCCCTTCTTCCTTTTCTAAGATTGAGCTTGCTTTAATGGATAAGAGGGAATTGTGAACTCTGATTAGACTTCCAGGATGATATGATAGAATTTCAGAGACTTCTAAAGCTGGGAAAAAACAGTGGATAATTTTTGTCTGGCTTCCTGTATAATACAGATTGCAAAGAGCAGTTACTCTTGAGTCCTGTGATTTGCATGGATCTAAAGTAAATCTGATCCAAACTTAGAATTTGACCTTTTAAATTTTAATTTGGCTATGTTTCAGGGGTGAAACATGTTTCTTCAGGTTTCTGCTGTGAGTGAGTTTCGGGCTGACCACTTTCTGAGTTACTTCTTCATGCATTGTGAGTCAATGCTGAATCATCTTTGTTTCAGTCAGAAGTTGCTAAGCTTTCCAGCAGTTGTTTCTCTAACACTTCTTATTCTCCATGATTTCTAAGAAAATTCAGTTGATATAGGCATGGAAACAAGGTAGGCCCAGCCTTAATAGCAGTCTATAAAACAAATGTCTTTGTGACAGTACATCTATTTGAACAATTAGGAAAGTAGGATCCACAGTTTTCTACTGCCAGTATGGAGTGTTAGACTAACCAAAAGGATCTCTGGTGAAGTTTTGGCATCTTCAGAACAGCATTTCCCCAAACAATTCCTGGGCAGAATTTGGGAATTAGGACAGGCTTGTGACCAGGCCCAGAACGCAGATTAGTTGTGGCTACACTGTGTTGGCAGGTGACAGAGTTTAATAGAACATAGCAGAATATTTAATAAATAGGCCGGCTTTTTGCCAGATGCCAGAGAAATAATCCCTCTTACATTTTATTTACTAGTGTAGATGTAGCCATGGAGTCCTCAGCAGGACTGCTACAAGACCAGAGAACATTTCCAGGCTGCAGAAGCTGAGATTCCTGAAGGTCTATGCAGGTCCAGAAAACTAGAAGTCTGGGTGAAGTTTGGTCTTAGAGCACTTTGCTGCAGTTGTTGCTCCAGAGTTACTACAGCTCCAGGGACCATTGATGTACCTGGAGGCATTCCAGCCGTACATCTTTGCTTGCCATGGTCTATGTGAGTTGTCCCAAGACAGCAGAGTTTTGGGCTGCAGCAGAGCTATAGGTGAAATCAGCTGTAAAGGAATCAAATAAATAAGATGTCAGGAAATATAGTTGCCATGCAGACTTCAAAACTTACATCTGTTTCATTGGGAGCTTAATCAAAAGTGACACATTTGAAAATCTTTCCTTTCAAAAAATGGCTTTTTATAATGAAAAAGCATTCCAGCTCATTACATGCAGTCAGATCTAGACTGAAGAATACCTTCAGGAAAGTATAGTAATAATATGAAGCATCAAGATGTATAAAATCTGTCAGTTTCTTTAGTAATATGTTGTTATAAGTCCAGAGTTAAAGTTTGAATTTTATCCTGTATTTGACTTTGTATGACTGAAGTTTCCTACATTAGTTCTTTTGTCTCATACCTCAAAGAGCCCTTTAATATCTAGCATTTTGTCTCTGAAGGTACTCCATGCTGTAATCAAGCCTTCTCTTGATCTTCTTTCCAACAGCATAAACTGATCAAGTTCCTTGAAGTTTCTTTACTATAAGACCTGCAGTTCAAAACTAAGAAAAGAATTATTTCAGACTGATGAAAAACATTTGTATCAATGTCACTTTCTTATGAATTGCTCCTTACTAGGCATATGTCATATGACACATACTGAAAAAATATTTTCCTTATTCCAGTGACCTGATTTAATACCAATGAAATCAGTTGGTGAAGCTTTGCATTCCTTCTGCTCTGATTTGCAGTGAGGCATCCAAAGAACTGACTGGAAGCAAATCTGATTTTTAGGCATCACTTGTCCAATACTGTTATTAACCAAGGTCATGCCTAAGAATATACAAGATTTAAAGTGTTTGGCCTTCTTGTTTAATTCATCCTTAGCAGAATCCTAAGCTTCCAGTTCAGATACCAAAGATTTGAGAGCCAAAGGAAAATTGACAATTTCTGCAAAGATGTCAGCCAGGCCAGCATTAGAGTAACTCTACTTCTGCGGATTTTTCTAGGTATAAAGATTTGGCTGATACAGAAGCAGGAGAGAAGAAGTTGTCTGCCAAGGAGAGATGTCGTCTTGTTCTTCAGCAGTGTAAATTACAAGGCTGGCAGGTTTGTGATCTACAAAGCAATTAAAATATCATTCTTAAAACAAGCTAGCTGAGTCATTTTCATTGTGGCAAGCCACCAGCTGAATTGCACAGCAACATATTCTTTTGACATTTAATGTATGCCTTGGGATAGAATTGAACTGATTTTCTGAGTTTTCTAGCATATGAGTAGCTGTGATCATTGTGTCGAAAAAACAGTGTATTCTTGTGGGAAGGAAAAGATTTCAATTAAGCATGTACATTGTGTAAATTAGCAGCCAGGCTTTTAAAGGTATCTGCTGTCCATGTTAGTGATTGAATGATTTCTGAATTACAAAAAATATCTCCTGCACCTTTTGTTTATGTAAAATCCTGTACTAGATGCTATACTGTCATAAACAAATGCTTAGGACTTCACAACTAGTCAGTGCCTTTGTAGGCACTAGCATGCTGATCCAGAGATAGACCAAAGTACCTAGGGTTATCTGCTTTGGGTAGCTTTGTAATTGAGCAGGAATTATTTCTTTAACATATGCAATTTCTAAAGAAATTAATGATTTTTTTGCACACTGTACAAGGTATTGTACAGAAAGGAAACTTTCTGGGACTTAATGTGTAGAGCATTCTCCCAGGCAGTGTGAGCTTCAGCAGGACTTTTCCTAACCTAGGAGGACTGAAATCTATTTCACAGAGGAGCATCCATTTCAGGGACAAGTATAAAATTTAAGGACTGGGTAGTGGTTAAGGGTCTCCTATAGGCTTCTTTGGGAATATTAAAGGACAGGGTTAACAAAGGCCTTCTAATTCAAGTATGACCTCTAAGCATTAAAATGACCAGGAAAAGTTTCTGCAACTGTTTATGAAAGACAAGGACTATACTGGACTTTGTGCTATGGGTGTTTCTCAGTGGCCCACATTTCTTAGCTATAATAGGAAAATAGGTAGGTCCCTGCCAAGCTGGAAGCATGTGTGCATTATCACTTGCAGTTGGACACATAGGATTTTTATTTGGTCAAAATTTAAGTCTTCTTTTAGTCACTAAAGGAAGTAGTGAGCATGTGTAGCCCCACTCCCTCGATAGCAAAGAACAAAAGGATGGACCCTGAAAAAGATAGCAATACTAAAATAGACTTGCTTTCCTTGCCCAGGTTTCTTAAGTCATCTCTGGGGTATATTCTGCCTCCTTGCCACAAGGTTCCCTATAAAAGTAATCATTAATATCTATAAGCTGTACTTCTGTTAGAAGTACCTAGAAATGTGAATACCACCAAGCTTTAGAAGTTGGGTGGGGCTAAAAGCGTGGCATTGGACAAAAGCTGTGTAACAGTAATTGCATATTGTGCTTCAGTCACAAAACACAGGGCAGGATGCCTGTGGAGTTTATTTCCCCAGGAGCCAGTAACAGCATTAGAGCATGAAAAAAAGCAGTTGGCCATCAGTGAAAGCCTGCAGCTGAAGACTAGTGATTCTGTAGTGATTGGAGTTTGAAAACAAGCCCGAAACCTTGAAAGACAAAAAACGAAAAAGGAAATCACAAACCAGAATCCCTCCATCATGCAGAGGACTGAAGCTTGTGGTCTCCACCAGATTTGAGAGGTTCTGACTCCAGAATCTCATTAACATCAGGAGAAGTCAGGTGTGCAAAACTAGAGCAGTGCATAATGCATTGTTCTTCAAACCAAAAAGAAGCAATTCTTAAGAGATATTGGTAAGTTAAATGGAATAGGAAGGTTTGGGGGTCACAGTTGTACTGTTGTCGCACAGTGAATAAGCAGCACATGGCAGCTGACTAAGCTGAAATGAACAAGGTCTGAAAAAATTAGTGACCACCTCTTTAGACCTTTTTCAAGCCAAAGCGAGCTATGACAAATGGTTGGAAAGATGATCATAATCAAAGAAAAATCAAGGAGGAAATTCACTCTACATCCAATTTCCTGAAGACAAATGCCCAGTGAATACAAGCGTGACATAGACACATTTTGTGTAGGTAATACAAACCCATATATCCAACTATCAACAATATGACTAATGTCTGTGTCACATAATCACTCTTTCTCAATTATCTTTTTGATTCGTTTGACTAATCATGAAAGTTGAACTTTAAATAACAATCTAAATGAGGAAGCTTATACAATCTGCAGTTGTCAGGAGTGCCGTCCCCGACGCTTTTACAGAAGAGGACTGTGGGGAAAAAAAAAAAAAGGAAAAAAAGTTAAAAGTGAGAAGGAAGGGGAAGAAAGTTAAAAAGGAATTAGGAACCAAGGTGATGCCAGCTAGTGAAGCCAGAGGAAAAGAGTCATCTGTAGTGCATCACTAAAATATCACTAAAATCATCCAAGAAGTAGGGGGTTACACATATAACCAGTTTATTCTGCCACTGTTGGCAGCAGTAACTACTTCAAATGAGTCACTCTTGGAACTGAATATCTATTTGATGCAGGCATTCATGAATAAGTCAAAAAGTGTCTTCCAAACACTGTTACCTGCACTTACCTGAGGAGCTCTTGCAGATTTGGGTAGATAAATTGACAGAAAAATAGATAGCAAAAATAGCCTCATCAAAGATGATGAAGTTCAGGAGAAAGCAACTCACATCTGAAATCAACCTCCTGCTTGTATGTTATCATCAGAAGATGAGGTTGCCAGTAAACGCCCCAGCAGAGAGGGAAAATGAAAGATGTGGTCTTTACAGCTCAGTGAATCTGGATGATACTTTATTTAACTTCCTTCTAATGTACCCCACCATCCCATTTTGTGAAAGGTGATACTGACTTGGGGGAGGGGAAAGTAAATCTGTATTCTGAAGTGAGAGCACAACAGTGAGTTAAAAAAAATGTTTTTTTGTATTTATTTCCTGCTTGACAATTCATCTTTTCACATAAGTTGTGTTTGGAGAGTGTTTTATTAACCAACAAAACAAAGAACCCCAGAGCCTACTTACAGAACAAATTCTTTTTTATATTGTAAACACTGCAGTCTGTTTAGAAATGGAGAACAACTGCAGAAGATCCAGTACCAGAATCCAATTTTTGTTTATTTTCTACCATTTAGTAGAGCACAAGAGCAAACACTATCAGCTAGCCAATGTCTGGTGGTTGATTCAGCAGCTTCTGTGTGAGAAGAAAGTATTTATTAGGGAAGTGTTGATAGGTTTATGAAATGTTGCTGTTCCTTGGGTAAGCTGAGCCGGAGGTAACTAAACAAGGACGATAAAAAAGCTGTTTCATTGAAACTAGCATACCATGAAGTTTCAGTCGTGCACTTAGGTTATCTAGGGAAATTATGAAAGCACAGAGCTACTAATGAAAGGCAATTTTTGCATCCCGACTGTGTGTAGCCTAGATAAGGTGTTCCTTCAGCTTAAATACATACTTGATCATGACAAGTTTAGCTACTTGCTCTGACTTTTAAGCGCACCTAATGTAAAAGAAAATAGGACTTCTAAATCAAAGCAAACCATTCTGACTCCAGACAGTGAACATAATGGACCTTGTTAACCCCTGGAGAGAAGTCAGGGAGAGTTTTGCTATTAATGTTAGAAGGAACAAGATGATATGCAGTAACTTCAGAGTTAAACTGAGTGGAAGCACTGGCTGCTCCATGTAAAGCATTAAAATGTCCTACCCTCCAGAATGTCTGAAGGCCTTTACATTAGGAAACCCACATTTTCAGTGCTGTGTTCATTTATTGTCATGCAGTGATGTATAAGCAAAGCCTGCGATCCCAATAGCACGACTAGCTTGCAAACATTATCATGCTTCGGGAGAAGTACAGGTCACAAACTTGGCTGTTTTTACCGACTTAAGAAAACTTTCATTTGTTTGGATTATCATTCCTCACACTGTTAAGCTTGCAAATATAAATTCAATAAAGGAGAGTTAGCTTATAGCTTAGTGAGCTTTCACATCAAAACTTGGAGCTTTACATTTTGTTTCACTAAGGTCAGTGGTCTGCAATTAACCCTTCTCAGTTACTTCATATGGGGCTTGCTGAAATGCAAACAGCTCATACCAGAAGTAAAACAAAACATGAGTTTAATTTGCTCTTGCTGTATGGTGCAGCTGTTAAATACAAGCACTTCAAAGGCCAGACTTCACTAAAAGTGAATCTTTCAGCCTTTAACTGCTAGATATGCTTGTCTGGTTAAAAGATAGCAATGCTTAAAAATGTCTAATAAAAGCTTTGTCTTAGTTTATCCTTTCAGTTTTTAGCCTGCTTCTTCAAATTCACAATGATTCCTTCTTATCAGTAGCCTTGAATTGTGAGCACAAGTCATTTTGGGAAGAGTAAGTTTAAATGGGATGATCAAAAAACTCATCAGGTATGAAATAAGCAGTACAGGAAAGTCAGTCAGAATGTTTTTATGAAGTTCCAAAGCAGCATCAGATGGTGGCATGACCTAGATATCCTGTTAGTGCCAGTTCACATTTGTGCAACTACAGAGACTTCTAAAGTTGTTTGAGGAGCCTGCAGTGTTCCTGGAGAAGTGTTCCTTGCCAGTGTGGAGCTGTATTATTAAACTTCTACTCAAAAGAATGTTAAAGCAAAGAATAAGCCCTCAGTAAAAAGAAATCCCAGAAGTCCCTCTAGAGATTTTAAATTCTTCTAGCACTTCTAGAACTGGAGAAGGAAAACGAAGTCTGATCCACAGTTCTTACCAGTCACAAAGAGAACCAGATTTCATATACTGATCTACAGGTGTTTCATTTACTGGATTTGATATAGCTGGTTTTAAGTGTACTTTTTATGTCAATTTATTAACATACAATATTAACATACCAGAGTTCTTTTAGGGAAAGTATATTTATGATTAAATAGAAGAGCATAGAGCACAAGTGGAATATGATTAAATCAGAGAAATGAGCAGAAGTACATGAAATCAAGCACATGTAAATTGTGTGCTTAGTTCAGAGATACTTTTATTTTTTAAACAGAACTATTTATTTTGGCTTAAAATCAAAGCGGTCATGCTCTATATTGAAATACTGATTGCTTTGTACATGGTATGGTAAAGTAATGAAGTACTTTATAAGCAGCGTAATATATGAAGGATTCTTTTTTTCCCCTCAAGTAGGAAAACTTTGAGTGCTCAAAAATTTTATGACAGTTTATTCATTAGTCATTTAGCAAATTTCCTCTTTGTTTTGAGTATCTTATTTTAAAAGTCAATTTTCTTTTAGGAAATTTTAAAATTATGAAGGCCACATTTAACAAAAGCAAACAAACAAAAAATAATCCCAGGAGGAGTTTCGAGGCTAATGGCCGGTGATCAAAACACCACTGGCTGTATTTCCATCACATTTTGGATTATGTCAGCAGACTTATACTGTCCCATTGTATCTTTGTCCCATTATATCATCCCATTATATTTTGGAAATAATTTGTTAGTAACAGAAATCACCAGAGAGTGAGTTTAGACCTCAGCAGTACTGCCAAAAGGCTGGTCTGGGCTAGCCACTGCTTGCAGTCTTTCTCAGCAACTATTTTGTGCCACACAACTCAAGTCCATCCTGTCCTCTTGGCCAGAGAATGGGAATGGATGTTTCACTTTGACCTCAGAATGCTCACAAGCTCTCAGTCTTTAAAAACAGAGGTCTATTTTTCTTCCTAATCTTTCTTCCCCCTATAGAATGTATTCATCCCTTTCTCCATCCACTTTTCAGGGCTTGCTTATGATTACTAGTCTTGCAAACTCTTTATTTCGTTCTGATATAGATAGAGATCTTTCATATCTGCATTCCATCTCTCTCCCTCCCCCTTCTCCCCTTTATATCTCTTGACACTTTTCTATTGTTTTCTTCTCTTATTTTATTTCCTAGATACTTTGATTATTATTTGGTCTCTGTGTTCATCTGTTGTCTGGGTTTAGTTTCCCGGTTGCCTAACCTTGGGTTTTCTTTTTTTCTTTGTCATTTCTGTCCCTGGTGCCAGTTGCTCATATTTCTCAGTTCACACAGCCAGACACTTTCATATTGTTTCTTTTAGTGCTCTGTGTATTTCTAGGATTCTGAAAGACTAAAATGATAGGTCCAGTAAGTACAGAGATCCCATCAGATAAAACTGGGGTAGGGTTTCCTCCACTGAGTATTTCTTACATGTATCTTCTATTTCGTTATCACTTCCTTTCCTCTAAGGCAGTCCTTATTGTCACCTCACAGGTAAAAAGAGCCGTGAGGTTCATGCAGCTTTTGGAAAAGGAGTGACCATTTTTGTCCTCTTTCCCAGAAGTGTGAATGACAATTTTTCTCCCTAAAGTCCAGTGCCTGACAAGCACTTACATAAATCCTTAATGCCATTTGCATGAATACTGGACTACTCAGATACTTTATATTTAGGCTATGTACAATCTATACTAAACTGTAGGTTTATTCAGCATGTACCATGGTGCAAGGTCACCAGTTTACCAGAGAGAGACAAAAGAGGACTCTTAAAGTGTGAAAAAAAGCTAACAAATAAAGCAGAAAGAGTAAGCCTTTAAAAATAACATTTCAGTCCCAGTAAGAGATCAGTACCCTGCAAATGTGTTTGTCATTATAATATTTTTGCAGACATGTACACTGCAAAAAAGACACATTTTACAATAGTTTTAAGGCTTTTTCCTATATTTCATTAATGCACTGTGAAAATGTGTGTCATTGTGTAAAATATCATTAGATTATAGTTCTCTGTCTTTTGTAGGTAGCTATTTTGAAAGTACTGCCAGAAACACACAGCCCTCCCACAAATTGCCTTTTTTAAACTAAAGAACAACTTTACAGATTCCCTTGACACCTATTAAGTATGAGCTAATACTGCCTCCATGCCACCTACACACCATCTCAGCATACATTCCATAGTTTTGTATGTCTGTACTTCTACATCCTACACCTTTTCTGTAAAATTAAAAAAAAAAAAGGAGAAAAAAAAAAAAAAAAGAGAAGGAACAGCTCCCTCCCATCCTTTCTGTTTCCTCCCAGGAAGGAAAAAGGAGGCCTGTAGCAGTAATTGAAGCTTTGGTAGTCATCAATGACAATTTCACTTAATCTTTTAAAAATGTGTCATTTTGCAAAATAACATTTAAAACCCTAATGTTTCTCTAATTAAAATAACTATGACTGTAATTCACAGATGGTTTACTTTTACAGGAGTCTGAAAGGCATTAAAATTTCAGACTCAGATGAGAGCACTTTGTAGTCCAGAAAGTATTGAAAAGTGAGTGCCTTAGTGGAAGAACATTTTAACCTCTTTTTCCCCTAGGCAAGCAGGAAACGTTTTGTGATTAAAGACCAGAAAGAAGACAGGTGGCAGCCTCAAAAACTGTTTTGATATCTGACATATGAAATTCCAACATTTTTCAGCATTATTTTCATTGAACACCAGAACTGTACAGAGGGCAGCGAGACCAGCTTTTACTCCATCAACTTTAGAGGGTATCAGATTTAGTTCAAAGACTGAGCAACACATCTTCAGCCATACTAACATCATCAGATGGGTTATAGCAGTTCTTATTGAGAGCTCTGTTCTCTATAGACCTGGCATATGATGCAAAATCTATAAATAGCTTTTATCTGAAAGTAAAAATTAATTTGTATTGACTTTGTATTCCTTCCTTCACTTAAAAATTGCAGCAGGCTCCTACTAATGAAGTTCATAGCATCAGCCATGCCACTATAACTCCATTTATATTGTTCCTAGGGTGCAGGACAGGAGAAAAGAGCCCTAATGTTTTGTTTGTCCCCTAGCCAGCTTTGTGATTCTGTAGTGCCAGACACTTGTAGCTTAACTAACCGTAAGTTTAAGTAATTGTCTTGACTGTGATTTTGTGACTGCACACTGCAAAATAAATTGCAACTTAATGTTTAGTTAAGCTACATATTTGCAATATAGCTTAAATGTGGCCAGTATGTTAATTATAAGACTAATCAAGAATAAGGTTGTTTATTTTGCCATGAGCACTGCTAATAATCAGGGCTTTTTTAATATTTCAAAATACAACTTTTCTTTCCCTTTTCTACTGTCAGAGTACCATAATATTGCCCTAGTAGAGAGAAATTTTTTCGAGACTTCCAGTGGGGAAGTAGGGGAAGAAACAATCAGTTTGAGGAGTGGAGGAAAAGAGGCAGAAATGAGGAAAAAATGGATGATTTGGCATAGTCCCGAGACAGAGGAGGGAAAGGGGGTTTCAAAGTGATGTGGAGGGTTTGTGGAAAGGAAAAGCAGAGTATAAAGAGAAAACATAAACAGAGTAGAAGATATTTTTAAGTATTTGTATTGAAGCTATGGTTGCCTGAGAGCTACTCAGATGCAAATGTTACTTATAGTTACATGATAATTTAATTACAGTTAACCATATAAATAATAATTCACTAATTCTGGATTTAAAATGATGTGAGCAAGAAAAAATAGTTGTTTGATGAGCAGTTATTACAGAATTTGCAGGGTTTAGTGACTGAGTAGATCTGCTAGGAGGAGTCAAGGTTGAGTTATGGTGTCCTAGAAAAAAAAGTTGAAGGCATGAAAATAGAGTACTTGTTGGGAAGGGAGGAGAAAACTGACGCAGTTTGCTGAGAAAACATGAAAAGTTTGCTTGTTCATGATACATGATTAGATGTCTAAAAGACAATCAGATTTAAACTGAAGAAGAAAGTGGTCGACCTCTTTTTCTTAGAACTGTTGAAATAAAAAGGAAAAGAAGTGGGGACAAAAGGAAGGATTCCTAAGGAAATTTAGCAAGCTCTGTGAAAGAAGCAAACTACAGAAAAGATAATGAATGAAGAAGGAAGGAAGAGTGCCAAGACAACCAGGCAAAAACGAAATTTTGAAAGCATAGGAAGAAAAGTGAAAGCTGTTGTTGGAAGTCACTGGTCAAGAAAGTGAGGACAAATGTATGTCCCTAAGAACAGAGTATAAAAGCACAATGAGATCTCAGTAAGATTGCCTCAAATTAATGTAAATTTAAAAATTGGAAATCCTCACTCAAGATAATCTATTAAGCAAGTATAAAGATATCATTTTACCAGGGTAACTGCCATTATAGAAACAGGATCCAGAAAAAGGTAATATTGTTCTGAAAAAATTACTTCAATTTGTTGAAGGATTATTCCAGAATACATCGTCTGAATAGAGAAGATAACTGTGGAATAGCCAAGTTATACTAGTACTTCTATAGCTGCACAGTTTTCTAAAATAGCTGTTCCCACCATGCAAAAAAAGCCTGTTCCCTATTTATGAGTTTCTACAATGGCAAGACAAGTAAAATGTATTTTTTATCACCTTCACACGCTTTCCAATAACACAGAAAGGCCTACTTTATGGGAGAAAAAAGATATGGAAAAAATTTAGAAAGCATTCTAATTTTGCCATTTCAGTGTGTCTGATTTTTAACTAAAAGACTAACAGTTGCACCATCATTGTCTGTCAGCTCAAACTTCAGAATTAGACTTTTCAAAGCATTTGATTTAAAATAGTTTCCCTCTAGAGTAGAGTGAAGGGGAACCAAGGGACAGAAATGTGCCCCAGTCATTTCTGAATGTTGTTAATAGAGTTCAGAGATGATGTATATGTTTTGGCTTTCTGTAGTTCATCACTACCAGTGATGTACATGTGACAGTAGTGTTGGAATTAAAAACAGTTAGTTGAAAAGGTGTGCAAATATTCCTGCCACTACTGGTCTCCCAGATCGATACTAAAAATACAACAGTGGAGCAGAATGGTGCAGTAAGAGAATGAGCTTGTGAGCTTTAGACAAACAAGAGTTGGAACCAGTTTCTACAGTTTTAGCCAGACTTGTATTAATTAATCAGTTTGCTTATTAGCCATATAAAATTAATAGCTAGACAGAAATTATAATCTTCACTGTATAGCACAGTTCTCTGATACTGGTCCTTTTATTTCTAAGTAGATAGATTTTGTGTGGTTTGGGTTTTTTTTAAGGCTGTTAGAAAGGAATGCTTTTGAAGATTACCCAGAAAAGAATTTTTAAGGATTGTTTCAGCATGTTCAGAAGCTATCAAAAGAAAGGTGTTTTCTTTTGTTCTAACTAGCTAATTTTTTCTAAGGGGAAGAGCATCTAATGATTGTAATTAAGACCCTCAAGAAATAGATGAGGTAAACCAAGCAACTAGTCAGTACTAGAATAAGCTCAAAACCTCAATCAGATACTTAGGAATTATTTTTCACAAATGAGTCCTTCTGTCTCTGACTTCTTAGGCTTGATCCTAAAAGGAGACCTGAGGCACAGCTTCAGCAGGCAAGGCTGGGAACTAGGCTGGGAACTAGGCTGGGAACTTCATATTTTTACTGGACATTAGGAATCATTCTTACTAATGGCAGTGAACTTCTCCCATCCTCCAACTTGGGCTCAATTCTTCCTGTTCCACAGATGAAAGCTATCTATTAGAATTTTCTGTTACACATGGGTTTATGGCTTTTCACCTTTTTCCTTGCCCAAATCCCCCTGTTTTATAAAAGCTAAACCTTATTTCCACTTTAGCATAGCTGCGTTCACAATGTGCTTTGTTCCAACTTGAAGATCGTAGTGTTTGTTCTGGATGTTTTTGGAACTGAAGAGGGACTGAGTGTCTGACAATCTGCTCATCATTTCCAAATACATCTTTTACTCAGCCAAGTACCTCTCTATGCAAGTATTAGCATACTGCTGTTCTTGAATTGCAGATCTCATCTCAACCTTTAGCTGAATTGTATATGTACTGTAGTTATTTACCTGTCATTGGTTTGGCCTTTTTTGTTGATGGTGAAGATTGCCCTGCTCTTTGTATTCTAGATAGGAGTCCGAAAGGTGTTTCTTAAGTACTGGCATGCTGACCATCTCAACAACTTGTGCCTTCAGCTTCAGAAGAAAATTATAACCTGCCAAAAAGGTAACAATTACTGAGTGAGAATTCCTCGTCTGCCGCTTTGTACACTGGGCAGAATATTGCATAACGAAAAAGAAAATTTCTTCTTGAATAGTTGCTGTATTTTGTACATTTCTCTACAGACATATTTCCAGCTAACTGCTTACGTAGATTTTTTTGGGATGATACTAACATTGGTGATGCTTGCACTTTGTGTCTGTCACACATAATTTTATCACAAACTGTTGCCCATAATTAAAACTTAGAGGATCTTGAATATTTCAAGTATGCTCATTGATTTTTGAAGGCATTAATATAACCTTTAACTCTTGTTGCAAGTCATATAGCATAAAAATAATAAAAAATTGCAGTATGCTCAATATGATGACAGTGAATACGAAGATAATAGTCTAATGATTTAAAATTAATTAATTCAATAACTTACTTAAACTTCTCTTTATTTTCCCCCTTTTCTTACAGCTTTCATATTTGACTGCTGGTTTCTTATGTTTAGACATTTCACTCTCCCCCCTCCCCTTTTTTATGTCTGTAATTCTCACTAAGGTCATGCTGACATTTTTTGGCACATTTTTGAAAGGAGGTATTATCCACTGCCTCTTGATTTGCTGTTCACTTCTGTTACATTTCCTATCAAAATCTCAACTGCTGAAAATGTGGATATTGCTTTGTTTGAAGAAGCTTCCTTCACAGAGTACATTATTTATCTAATTGGCTGATGTCTGTAAAATTCCCATTATCACCTTTCTAAAGGAAATTAAAAAGACAAAGACTTATCTTGGTGGATTTTTTTAGTCATATACATTATGTTGCAGACAAGAGTATATAAGCCCCTTTCATTTTAACTGTCTGTTCTTCACTATGAACTTATAGTGAAGAAAAGGAAACCAAGATAAAACTTGAAGCAAGCAAAATCAAAATAGGAAGAGTGCAGGAATTAATGTGGAGTGTGACAGTTAACACAGGTCACAGTCCATCTGAGTGTACAACTTAGGCCTATTGTATTCACACATTTAGAAAAGCAATAGTGATTTATCCTCTTTCCCTTCTTATCAAGAAATATTTACCTTTCAGAGTCCAATTTGCAAGCAGAGAGCTTTAATATAAGTCTACACCAAAATGTAAAACATCCTCAGATGTGTTTTGCATAGGTAAGAGAAAATATATCTGCCAAACCCTGCCTGAAGAATGAAGATGGTAGGTCTTCTTGGCTCCTTGAAAAACCATCTCCTTCGGTTTTACTTCTAGCCCTCTTTAGTTAAGCTCTCTTGAAAAGTAATTTTCATCAAAACTGTGTTCAGTGGTTTTTTAAGCTATGGCTCATCTGCCTGTTTTTTTATGGACTGGGAAACCTGAGAAAATCAGGAACTTGCATAAATAAGGAGCAGATAGATATCCATTTAATGACATTAGCACTTGAAATAGGCTTCCCTTTGTAAATAGGCACAATTGTAAACTTACAGAATTAGCATGCCAAAATTCTCAGGTTGGGAATAGAATAGAGTACCTGTGCGTTGTTCTTGTGTAGTCCTGAAATTGGGATCCATAGACTTTTACCCTGGGCTGTTGATGCTTAATAAGTAATGGTATCTGTCCTGCTGCATATACACATTTTTATCCTATTACCCTTTGCAAAAAAAAGGACTTGGGAAGATTTGTCTCTCTTTATAGCATATTGACTAATAACCAGCCTAGTCAATAATTTCTCTATCAGGCTTTAAATGTAATATATATCCATGTAAGAACTTAAAGAAAAGCCAGGTCTTGCCCAAAATTCTTATAAACTGTTTTTGCTTTGGTCTTACTATCAATCCCTTCAGCATTCCCATAAATTTGGAAAAAAAAACCAAAACAAAACAGATAGGTCTTTTTCTGTTAACCTGCAAGTTTACTTACATAGCGAAAGAAAAGGATCAAACTAAAATTAAATCATTTGTATTAACAAGTTTTATTTAAAAATGGATCTGTGAGTTTTGTCCTTTTTTTTTTTTTTTTCACATTTATGAGAACTACATATGGGAGTTTATGACTTTATTGAATCAGTGAGAAGACTTTTTATACCTGTAAGAAAGTACATCATGCTAAAGTTCTTCCATGAGAGTTCATGTAGATTAGGAATTAACTATAATACATTTTATACGCAATAGTTAAAACATTTATCACATAACCCACATCTGTGGTCTACTTGAATTTGATTATTCTGGTACTTATCTTTTGATGAACTGTAAATAAGTACATATTTCTCTGCACTGGGGGTACTAACCTCAATTATTTTAATTTGCATAAGTAAGAATTATTTTGGATCTACATAAATGAAGAGCAAGTTTAAAAGAAAATCTTAGTATCCATACAGAAGTAGAAGAAGCTGAGCAGTAAAAGTCTAGGAGGTTACAAGTTTATTTCACAGCAGTTTTTGAGGTTATGAAATCGGGGTTTTGTTCTGTGTTGAACTGAAGACAAAATCTTTCAAATGTTCTCATGGAGAAGGAAATGTGGGGAAATGTCCACCTTCTAACGAAACATGAGATCATCAGTTCATGGAAACGTGCAAAACAAGACGGGGGGGTCTGTCTGTCAACCTTGCCTGCCAAAATTTTGTTATATGTTCCTTCAAAACTTCTCAATTTTGGTAAAAGTGCATAGTTCGGAGTAGCTGTACAGGTTGCAAATGCTGCAGCTAACTGCACTGGATATCATTTTACTGGACCATCCTAGCAGGCTACTCTGCATCGTTCTTGCCTGCTAACAATCCTAACAGAGAACTGACCTCTGTATTTCCTTTTCCTAACCAACCTTGGTGGTGTTACCAACCATTTTTTTTTCTTATTTATTTTGTTTTTATTTCTATGTCATGGCAAAACCACATGTAAAACTGTTACTTTAAAATCCAGGCTTTTTTCAAAGTCATGGAGGATTTGATGCTTAACCATTTGTCAAATACCCTATCTGCTTTGCAGCAGATAAGTTTAAAGAAAATGCTAGAAGTGGAGGAGCAATTTTTGATCATTAAGCTCTTCTGAATTTTTCATATTTGTGAGCAGTGAACTCTGATGATGTTCTATGCATGTATTCATTTCCTTTGCAATAGCAACATTATGGATTCAGACTCAGTAGCATGTATATCCAGTGTGAATACTCATAGAATTGTCAATAGATAACTGTACTATTAATTTCCTTTTCAACTGAATTGGGGAAGTACGTTCAATGTTTCAGGGTTTAAAGAAGTCAGATTTTATAGAATGTAACTAAAGGGATTGAAAATGATTGAAAATGGCATGGTTGGCTGTGATTATAAAAAAGTTGTCTATTATAAATAATCTCAAAGTACCTGAACTTGAATGTTTCAAGCCCAGTGAATTTTGTATAGGAGCAGTATTAGTATGTTAACATTAACCTTTCTTATATTTCATCACAGAGCATCTCTAAAAAATAACTTTTTAAATATCTAAATAGAGGACATTTCTTCTTGTTTTAGCTGTTCATTTTATTCAGTAACAATTTACATTCACAGAAGACTAATTGTATCTTCCTTTTTTACATTTTTCTTTTAGATTAATTCAGATTGACTCTCATAATTCAGTGCTGTTCTGCAGTGTCCCTAACACTTAAACTTGATTACATTGTTAAAAGACCTCATTAATTTTAGCCTTAAACTTATGATCTTAATTTTAACATTTTCAGTATTTTCCCCCTAACTCAAAGGAACATCATATACAGACTTCTTCAACCATAATAAGCAATGATAAAGTTTGACCTGGTTTGTTACGTGTAAGTTGGTGTACTGAAAATCAACAATATTTCAGGCAACAGGTGAATAATTCTAAACCAGGTTCTTCCCTGTGAAGCATACAGCAATGATTTGAGATCTAGAAAGAATCAGGATCTTGTTGAACTATTAAAAAAAAAAAAAGCCATACACACACAAAATAAAGCACCTTTAGTTAGTGTATTTCTGCCTGCTGAGCCAAAATGTGCGCTCAGGAGAATACTAAACCACCTGTTGCAGGAAAAGGGATTAAATTGGCTACACAGGTCCCTGTGCCTTGTGTTTCTGATCATCTGGGTACTTCTGAAAATTCAGGGGACTAGGTGGTGTTTAGGTTAGGTAGAATTTGTTGTAATTAATGTACATACTTAGGAAAGCAGTACAGAAAGATACAGGAAATAGATATGCCAAAATCTTCTCCAAACATAGGGCTAACAAACAGTGTGAAAACCAGGCCTAATAGATCCATAAAGCTGATGCAATACAGATGAAAATTTTAAACTGAAAAATGCAGACATGATGTGACAGTTACATTTGAGAAATTTGCATTAAATTAATCCAGTTGTTTTTGCTGAAAGGAAGCGAGCAACACTTCCTTTCAGCAAAAACTTACTTCCTTTGCCCTTTCCAAAAACAACTGGATCAATTTAATGCAAATTTCTCAAATATAACTGTCACATCATGTCTGCATTTTTCAGTTTTTTAGTTTTCTGATTTTTTCAATTTTTTAGTTTCAGTCAAAAATTCCTGTGTTGGTTTTTGGGTTTAGGTACACTGAAATATTTAAAGCATTTTTTTTTAAGATGAGAAAAAGCAAATTATAATCTATTTCCTGCTGTATTAAAAGCAACAATCTTTTTTTCTGGGTTTTATTTTGAAATGAATACTCTTTTGACCTTTGTAAAGTAAATGTATGCTTTCGCAATCTATAGCATACATTAGGTTTCCAGTTTCAATGTAATAAAAATAACATTCAATGAAATTAAACATTTTGAGTTGTGATAGCTCAAGTTTATGAATTATCTTACTGTCAGTACTTTGGTTTTAGCACTGGCGCTAGAAAACAGAGAGAGTTAAGTTTTAGCATGCTGTTAATATGCCATTGCATTTCTTCAATTTTTTGTGTAAGATGTTGGGTAAACTTGATTTGCTTATGTTTACAGCAGAACCCACAATAATATTTAGTTATTCACCAATTAATTAGTTGCCTTTCATAAGTCCATATTTTCTCCTTTTTTTATGGTAGTTGTAAGAGGATTTCTAGCTCGCCAGCGATTGTTACAGAGGATGAACATCAAACAGCAAGAGGTCACCTCAATCAACAGCTTCTTGCAGAACGCTGAGGATATGGGATTGAAAACATATGATGCTTTGGTTATTCAAAATGCATCTGACATTGCTCGGGAAAATGACCGGCTCCGGAATGAGATGAACACTGCTTACCACAGGGAAAAGTTAGAGGCCAGAAACAGACCAGAAGAAGGCCACAAAAGGTAAGATGACAAAACATCTACTGTGAAGAATTAAAGTGTTTCTTCAGTTTTAGTGATTTCCTCCCCTGCTTAGGAAGTCATAGTGGCTGAGGAATTACAAAAGGATTTTCAAGCATATACTCTGCCCAAATCCATGTTAGACGCTATTTTTTATGAATGTTAGGTAATCAAGTCTAGAAACTTAAGGACACCTCTGATATCCTATTCAGAGGATGCTGAGCTGACACAGGAACTTATTCAAGTCTCTGAGGCATCAATTTTTTACATAAATATGTTTTAATTTCCGATAAATAGATCATAGTTAAACTTTCATCAAGCCAAAATAAAAATACTCTAACTTAAAATTCCAACTTAATTCCAAGATAATGAAAAACAACTAGAAAGGCATTAAAATAAAATGAAATACAGGTTAAGAAATCCTGCTTAAGCATCAAATTAGGTAGACTGATTGTGAGGAGGATTCTTTCATTTTATTAAAAATAGGCAAAAGACTGTGTTTAACTCTCATCAGAATTTTCAAAAGTGCCCATTTTACAAATACAGTAAATGCTGGAGAACCTTTCTCCAGGAACTGATTCCCTGATCTCTCTTCTCTCAGACAGCTGGATGTGCAGAGGTAGTGTTCGTGTTCAATAGGTATGTGACTACAGCAGGAAAATGTCTACAACTTGCTGGACCTATAAATGTTTATTTTTCCATAGAAACTTCATTTTCAACCAGAGTTACTCTCTTTGCTTTCATTGCTTTTGTCAGTGACTTTTATTAAAGTGAAAATGGCAGTGCATCTGCTTAATTAGCTTCAAATATCCTAGTGATTACATACTGGAGGAAATGCCTTTGTAGGAAAGACTGTAATTAAACATTGCAGTGAAAACAAATTATCCACTGAGCACCATGCTTTCATCTCTAGCTATTTCATTTACTACATGGGCAGCTGGCTATATCCTGTGCATGAATTCAAGCTCTGCTGGTGATTTGCCATGCAGAAATACAATTTAAAAAAAAACAAATGCTCAGGGATTTGATGTAAAATGTCAGTATAGACATATTCTATCTAATATATTACCACATTATGTTAAATGGTTTTTAGTGCTTTGATTTTTTTGAGGAATAAAATGTTGTAAGAGTTTCTTAAAATTCAGTTTTCTGAAAGCAGCTGATAAATATTATTTATCAATACATATTGAATAGGAAAAAGCAAGGAAAAAATTGGAATAAGTAAAACTCCAAAACTATGAATGGAATAACTAATTAAATAACTAAACATATTGTCATAATTAATATTATTAAAATTATAACTAAGATTTAAGCTTAAACAGGAAGAGATGTAAATATCTGGGTGGAATTGTTCAAGCAGCCAATGTAGCTGGTGAAAAAGGTCATCTAATATTTTTAAGATTTGCATTATCTAAATAGAATTTATAGTTGTCTTTTTAGAAAATAATGATAAAAGCTCAGCATTTGCTGCCTCAGTAACTTTCTATTAAAACGGATTTCCCAGAAATTATCATTCAGATTGAAAACCCAGCTTTTGATTGTGTGTAACAATCAAAGTGTGAACAATTCATTCAGTGAATGTCTGATCAACAGTGTGAAACTGCTTAAGGAAGGCTGCATTTGTGTGAAAAAGGGCCAGTGTCCTGATTTATCATGAAACAGGAAATGGAAGAAAGCTAGCAGCTTGATCTGGATTTGTTTGTCAGATTACTACACACATCTCTTTGACACAGCAGGGGAGTCGTGAGATTGTTTACCAGAAAGCTGTTGTTATGTTTGCATGAACAGGTTCATTATTATTGCTTGAATAATGCATCTGTGCCTCTTTTCTGTGTTTTCAGAGCTGAAGACAAGGGTGGGAAGGTTTCTGAGGACATCTTTGGTGACTGTCGAATGCCCAAGCACTTTCATTCCAGCTCTGTCCCTGTCCCCATGGCAGTGGACGGTTTGGTACATTCTGCTGCTGGGTCATCCATCAGATCCCCCTCCCTGCACTCTGTGTTCAGCATGGATGACAGCAATAGTCTGCCATCACCAAGGAAACAGCCTCCTCCCAAACCAAAGAGGGATCCCAACACACGACTGAGTGCTTCATACGAGGCTGTTAGTGCTTGCCTGTCGGCAGCTTCTAAGGAAACCGTTAATGAAGGTTAGGCATAAAGGGAGAAACAGTTGCAAATGATATATTGATATGTTGTTTTCACTTTGATCCTTTTAAACACAGTGAAGTGCCTTTGAAAAGTCCTGCTTCTCTGAAATATTTCTGTGGCAGTAAATTAAATCAGTCAATTTGTAATTTGTCTCCAAATCGGCAGATAATACTCACGTGTTCTAATTGCCTAGTTTGTCAGCAACAAAAATCTATTTGCAGAACTCCCTCTAGAGACAAATGATCTGTCAATTTAAGCTATTCTGCCCCACTGACCATTGTTTCACCTTTTAAACCATATGCTAGAATATCTTACATCGCTGAAACAGAATGCTTGAAACTTGAATTTCACCAAGTTAAACATTAAACTTTCTCCTTCTTTTTCTTTATGTTCACATGAATAACTTATTGCTTGCAGTGGTTTATATTTGTGCGTACAGTGCTTACAGTGAATTTTTTGTTTAGATGGAAAGTGCTATGAAAGTCCCAAAGCATCTTATTAGTGCATTATAGTGGGTATAGAATAGTTTTGAGTTCAGTTGTTCTATTTGGCTTCACCCTTTAAATGAATGAGTAGAAGATGAAGGGAAGGAATGCATTCTGCTTTTTCTTGATAAGTCTTGACTTGTCATGCTTTCTGTAAAGGTTCCTCTAGTCCTGTCAGGGATGATTGTTCAGGTTGGGTTTAAAGCTATGTATAACCATTCTCTAATACTGCATACAACAGATGGAAACCTTTGCGGTGCCCTCTTGCAAAATAATTACTGTTCTCATGTACAGTCTGTCAGATGCAAGTCCATTTTTTTTAACCTCTTCCCTGGTCATTCAAGCTCTGCGTAAGGAGGGATAAACTATATCCAATACATTTTAAGATAGCGTGGTTTAAGGAGCTTGGTAGTGATTTTGGCTTTCTGTACCTAGCTCTTCAAGAAATTATGGATTTAACCAAGAAGCTTTAGCAGAGGATTTTGAAAGAATGACAATTCATATATATTTGAATTTATTTGTGGTCTTAACACTAATGCTTGTATACACTCACAAAACAATTTTGGAGTTCTTTTCATATGTATGAAACAATAAGGCCAGTTTCCCTGTGTATACTCATTTTCCAAGGATTATGTCAGTTTCCTGAGTCTTTCTCCAAACCCAGCTCTGATTTTCACCATCTAATTTTGATCTTAAAAGACCAGTCACCTGGGTATCCAGTTTCTCTATTTCATACAAGCCTGGAGGCTATGAAAAGACATGTAGTTAACTATATACTCAGTTGGGGAATTGCCCTTAGGCTATGGGATTTCCTAACTTTATAAATTATTTCCACACCCTCAATGCAAAAGAAGATGCTACAGGCATAATATCTGCCCATAATGAGAGTTTTATAGATCTTATATGAAAGGGGGATAATTCAGTTACTGGTAACAATGTGTGTCAAAGTAACGCCATGTTGAAACTCCTACTAAAAAGCATGGCACTGTCTCTTGAGGCAAATGGAATAACAAGCAAATATTTCAGTGTGTTACAGATCTTGCAGTGAACATTTGTTTAAAAGATACCCCCTCAGGTGGAGGAGGCCATAGGGGTTACCCAGACAGATTTGTCCAGGTAGCAAAGGCTAGTGATTAGGAAGCTGCAAGTTCTGCATTTCATTCCTGAAATATTTATACTTTTGACTGAAACCCTGTGTTTGTGACTGATGCTTATTGTCAAATCTATGGACAGCATTTGAAGACTTAAATTATTAAGCCTGTGTAAGAAGTAACTGACTTTGATCTGTTAATAACGCAGACCTTTTTCATTTTCCTAGTACTGACCCGTCCAAGGCCACACAGTGATGACTATAGTACCATGAAAAAAATACCTCCCAGAAAACCAAAACGAAGTCCCAATACAAAACTTAGTGGCTCTTATGAAGAAATACCTGGCCAAAAGCCTGGTGATGTAAAACAGACAAGCACAGTAGCTAAACCAGGTGTCTATGACACTGTGACAGTACAGAGAGCAGGTTCTGCTGATGGGCCACAACATGGAGTGTTGAGTCTCTATATATCACATGAAGAGGAGGAAAATGAGCCTGTCTATATTGAAATGGTAGGGAATGCAATGAAAAGCATTTCTGCTGAAGCAGAAAGTCCAGAACAAGGAGAGTCTGTATATGAAGAAATGAAGTATTTTCTACCAGAAGAAGGAAGCAATGGTAATGGAATAGTTTCAGTAGTGACTGGATCTCCTCCTTTGTTGTTTGAAAACAAAAAAACCTCTAACATTGAAGATGGACTATTGGATGGAAACAGTCAGGCAGCTTTGACCTATAAGGACTCGTGTGACATTCCAGCCCCTTTCCCTAACTTGCTCCCGCACAGGCCACCACTTCTTGTATTTCCTCCAACTCCTGTTACATGTTCACCTGCTTCTGATGAATCACCTCTAACACCACTTGAAGTCAAAAAGCTTCCTGTATTGGAAACCAACCTAAAATACCCCGTGCAGTCAGAAGGATCAAGTCCATTATCACCACAGTACTCGAAAAGCCAGAAAGGGGAGAATGAAAGACCAGCATCTCCAGGCTTGGTTGTGTTCAATGTTTCCAGCAAAGTTACTCCTCCTTCCACACCACCTCCTCCTCTTCCACCACCCCCTCCTCCTGTACCACCTTCTGTTTCCTACCGGGCTTCCACACACTTTGCATTTCCTCCAGATACCTGTGCTAGTTTTCTGATTAATACAGGGAAAACAGGTACAAACTCAGATCTTCCAAAAGTACCTCAGAGACCAACTCCTGCTCAGCTTGGATATTCATCTCCATTCTCCAAACTGCCTTACTCCCCAAAGGTGGCAAGAGCAGATCACAGGAAATTGAACTCAAATTCATCATCTTCATTTTCTTACAGCCCTACAAACACAAGGTCATTGACCAGTCCCCTTGATGAGTTAACTAGCTTGTTCAACTCAGGACGGAGCGTGCTACGAAAATCTGCAGCAGGACGCAAGATCAGGGAACCAGAAGGTAAGACAGATCTCCATGCTTCTGTATAATGTGTTTCTTCTGCCCCAAAACTTTCTTATATTAGAAGCTGACAGGGTAGGTGAAAATAAAAAAAAAAATCTTTTTTTTTTTTTTTTTTTTTTTAATGAATTTTTATTTTATTAATAATAAAAATATATAAAATAAATTGTATATAAAAAATTATAGGTCTT
>JAOEHX010017300.1:7043-17048 GCA_025448015.1 Bolborhynchus lineola
TGCAGTATAATTATCTGAAGTCAGAGGATCTGAATCCCAGCCTGGGTATCTCGTGTTGGAGCGGGTGGTCTCAGCATTGTTGGCTGGGTCTCGAAGAAAAGCCTTTACTACTCTCTCTTACATCAAGGCTGACTAGTAGTGTTCCCAGACTGCATCTCCAGGATCCATCTGTCATGTGCAATGGGAAAGAGCAATGTTTTATTTGCAGAGTATCCAGGGAGAAATTAAAGTTCTTGGAGAGATTATTACCAAAAACTTTGGTGTTATCAAATTGTGCATGTCACCATGGAAGAAAAATAAAATGCTTTAAGCAATCACTTGGAGTTGCATGGCAAAACCTCATTCCCATCATGTTTCACCATTTTCTCTTGAGAATCTGGCAGTTATGCAAAAAAGCTTCACTGTCCCTGGTGCAGAATGGTGAGAGAGCATTGCTGCTCAGGAGGGCCCAACAGGCTGTTCAAGAGGGATAGGCATGGCAGGAGAGGTGGAGGAATTGCACTCTCTTCAAGGGAGAAGTTGGAGTTTACAGCCCTCCTGTCATAGGTGACACATTTGAAAACCTGATGGTTAGGAGTTGGGGAATGGAAAACAAAGAAGATGTCCTTGCGGGTGTCTGCTACCAATTACACTGTCCTGGGTTCAGCTGTAGCAGTTATATTTCTCCTTAGTAGAAGGTGCAGTGCTGGTTTTTTGGCTTTAATCTGAGAATAATGCTGATAATTCACCAATGTTTTAGTTATTGCTAAGCAATCCTTACCCTGATGAAGGACTTTTCAGTCTCCCATGCTCTGTAAGTGAGGGTGGCACATGAAGCCAGGAGGTAGCAGAGAAAGGACACCTGACCTGAACTATCCAAAGAGTTGCTCCATACCACAGTGCATCATGCCCAGTATGTAAACTGTGGGGCTTTCAGTGAATATTCGTAAAAGAAAATGTCAGAATAATTTGATGTTCGTTTTCTGTAACAATGTCAGATATTTTATAAGTATTAAATGCAGTATTCTTCTGCTGCTATACTAGTAATTTGAAGCCTTTAGGACAGCATTAACCTAACCTAACTTTCAATATCTACAATGGAATGAAAAGAAGCATATGTCTATTGCTTATTTTGTTGATAACTGGAACACAAAGCTAATGTTCATATCTCTAAACATAGGCATATCATCTCATTTTACATGCTGTAGTTTAAGGACCTCCAACATGATCTCTGCCAAATTCAGACACTTAGGTGCATCATGGTAGTATCAAAGTGGAGATTGGCTTACTAAAATCTGTGAGTATTAAAATTACATCAGTCCATGTACAAGATATGATTTTATCACATAATTTACAATAGAATACAGAAATCTTCTTGTCTTTCTGTTCTTCTTTCTGTACCTTTGATCCGGAGGCATAAAACAAAACAAAATGATTCTGATCTTCTTCTGAAAACAGGGGAAATCCTTGATCTTGTTCTTTCAGCCTGTAAGTTTTTCTTCTTTTTAAGTATAGGAAAAAACACATGAGCAATCTTTAGACCAGAGACTAGAATTCCTGTCTTCATAGACAAGTGAATTATATTGCCTTCCACTTTATGAAGTTTACATTTTCAGCTGATTAGTAGCCTAATTTGAATACAGGACACTAAAAGCATTCCTATCCTAATTATTTTATTTTCTTCCTAGTACTATTTTTTCACTTTTATTAAGTAGTCATCAGTAGGAGGCAGTCTTTGGAAGACTATTTATGCACATATGCTAAGCAATAGATATGTAACAGTCTAGAAAGCACCTTCCTGTTTCATTAGCCTGGTTTAACACTCATTCTTGCTTCCTGCTCATCTAGCTCTGCAAATGTTGTACTTACAGTTCCATGGCAGTTTGGCACTAAAAAAGTAAAATCAGAGATTAGTCTTCTAAGTCAATCAATAGAAAGATGGCAAGAATGACTGATGAAAGAAATACTTTACTTGGATTCAAATTTCTTCAGTATTAGAAGAATATAAATTGCAAACTGTGCTAGGTCTTGCTTAGATGAAGTTAAATTTCTTCATAGCAACCTGCACGACATTATGTTTTGGATTTGTGAGTAAAATTCTGTTGAAAACACACCAATGTTTTGTTATTATTAATTATAATTAAATTAATATCATTAATATTTAGAGCTGTGATTTTATATCATCAAAGCTTTCTCATTTTGCCCCCTTCCAAAAGAGTACTCTATGCCATATAACATCATACCCAAAAAAAAAACCCAAATGAAAAAAAAGGGGAAAATATCTTCCAAGGGAAAAAAATGTCTTCCAAAGTAGCTGTTGCTCAGAGGCTGGGTGTTTATCAGTCTGTTTGTGGGAGGTGGTGCATCACTTCCTTGTTTTTTTTGTTGGGTTGTTTGGGTTTTTTTTTAATTTCCACTTCTTCAATTGTCTTTATGTCAGCCTACAAGTTTTCTTGTTTTTCAAGTTTTCACTGCATCAGTTACTAAGGAGAAGAATGATTGCTACTGCTGAACCCAGGACATGCTGTTCATATTTTCTCCCTCATCCAGCTGTGGGCAGAGGAATGAGGAAGCTTCTGTGTGGGAACTTAGCTGCTTACCAGTGTCAACCCACAACACACACCTCTTCGCTTGCTCGACAGTTCAAGAGCTCCAGATAAGACCCAATAGAATGTACCTAGGTATATGTATTGGAAAGAGAAAAGAGAGAGGGAAAGTCAGCAACGACACTGTTATTGAGTAGTTTTATTTCTCCTCCTCCTGTTCGTAATGAAGAATCGTACTTTACCTGAGGAAAGAATTGAATTTCAGAAGTAGCCCCCATGAGCCTTTGCTAAGTATCAAAGCTTGAAGAATGTGACTCCTAAAGACCTTAGAATTAAACAGAAATTTAAATCAGACTTCCACCCAGGAACTGTGAACTTGCTTCTCTCTTACATTTATTTATTTACTTTTTATTTCATTTACCATAATTTTATTCATTCCTACGGAGGCTGCTAGCAAGTAACAGCTGACGACATTTGTGTCTGAGTCCATATCCTTGTATTTTTATCAGCTAGAGCAGTAGAACTAATGATTCATTTATCAGTCATATGCATCTAGTACACAAAGTCCAGTATCCAAAGCCTAGCCTGAACCATCATACTCCTTCCATCTGTTAACTGATCATCTTCTAGAAAGAGAAAAGCAAAGAAATTCATGTTATATTAAGAAAACTGTTAACCCAAATATCTTGTGATCTTATTTCATTAGTCTTCATTATTTTTTATCAGACTAAAAAGAAGGGGTCTTGACATGAGTATATAGTTATATAAAATATTAAAATTTTCTAATTCCTATCTATATTCGTTGTTTGCTTCTCCATTGCTGTCAATCAAACTGGACTCAAGGAAGAAGGATTATTTCATGGCCATTTAGCTTTTTAATTTGTGTTTTAACTGTGTGTAAAACAGCTTTTAATGAACAAAATAATTTCTAAGCTGAAATTCTCCCAATACTGACTTGATGCAAAACTATTTCTTTAATTGCAAAATCATAGCAAATGAGGTTCAGTAGCTTTTCATCCACATTATTTTGCTATAGTGATTTTTTTATGCCAGTGAATTATCATCTATAACTAGAAGTCTCCCTTTCTCTTGCATTTTTAAAACTCTGATAAATAATAATAGATACTAAAATTAAAATTGTGTTGCCTAAATGTTCTATATACAAAAAATGAGCACATGCCATAGCCTCATTTTGACCATGTGCGTAAGAATAAATTTATCATTATTATTCCTATGCAAAAGAAAAATTTGAAGGCAGGATGAGTCATTTCTCTAAGGAAACTTAGATTATAAATCAGATTAAAAAAAAACCAAAAAAAAAAACCAAAAAAAAAAAAAAAACCCAAAAAAAACCAAAACCTGAAATGGCTTCTGAACTTAAAAAAAGGTATACATAAATTTTCTGAATGAGACCACTTTTTCAAAGGAAATACTAAAAAGTAAAAGTCATAATGTCAAAGTTACCAATATTAAATTTCAAGTTATAATGAGAGTCACTTCATCAATACTGCTATATTCTTATAACCTAAAGATCTCAGCCACATGTACCTTGGTCTGCTGAGCACTTCTAACAGACTGATAAAGTACAGGAGGTAAAAGGACGTCTAGGACGTAAGATGCATGAGTTGCCTTTGGACTGGCTTCTTTTTTTTTTTAGTGTTCTCAGAACACCTTTTGATTGGCCTACTATAATGGGTACCTATGTAATGGGATTTAATTACCTAACATGCAGGGGGTAAAATTTCAGATATTATAAGGTATCAAAGATATCTGCACAGCACTGAGAGCCTCAAAGAGACATTTAGCATTCTAAACAGCATATAGGTCACTCAAGATGAGTTCAAATATTTTAAATTTCACTACATGCTTATGCTTGTACATCTGAGTCTCAACCTTCATGACTGTTCTGGAATGAGCTGATGTACTGGGTATGGCTGAGATGGAGTCAGTTTTGTTCACCACAGTCCATATGATACTGTGTTTTGTGTAGGTTACTAAAACAGCATTTATAACATAATGCTGGTTTTGTTATTGTTGAACAACACTTGCATACTGTCAAAGCTATGAGCCGGAGTGTCAAAACCAATTGCAACTCCTCTTTTTTTAGTTCACTTAAATTATTCTCAAGGTATCTGTAAAACCCATGGGTTGTCTGAATAACAGTCAAGTCATTCATGTGGGAAATCCCTGCTCCCATGGCAGTGCTGAGCCCGGCTGTGCCAAACTCCAACCATGAGCCAATGTATTTCTGCAGCTCTCTGCCATTTCCTTCATCAAGCAGTTGCATTAGGACGTTCTCAGCAGTGGCTTCCATGTAACTCAAGTAGCCAAAGAAGTCCACCGCAATGTAAAAGGTGACTTTCAAGAGAAAGCTGGAAACCTGCTACCATAAATATATATACCAAAGGTATAGGACTAGTCATGCAAGTAAGTGATTATCTTCAGGTACTAAGACTTAATTAGTAGTTCCCACTGTAACACTATATTTCAAAACAAACTGAGGGCAAACAGTTTCAAACATCATGATCAGCGTGACAGCGTGTTCAGTTTTGGCACCTCTTTCTGCACCCTCCAAGGTTGCATGGAGTTTCTGGACCAGTCACAACGGGGTGCTTCTGCACTTCCTAACAGTCAGGCTTATTTCAGCCTCCAGTACAGTCAACTCTTGGGATCCTCCTGTCACTCCAGAAATATAAATGGGTTCCACCCCTTGACAGCTTGATGGCATTAGGGTACACTGTGCACCATTATCTACTAGAGCTTAATACTTCTGTGGGACTGGTGCTCCAGGCCATTTGATCCACACAGTACAGTAAATCTGATTGTCCCCTACCTCCACCTGAGTGGAGGCAGGGCCCCTCTAATCCCATTTATTTTTCCTACTCTGTCACCACCAGCAAACAGGCTGGGGATGCACAAGAAGAGACACAACTGGGACAAATAACCCCAACTGACCAAACAGATATCCTATACCATGCAACATTATGCTACACAATAAAAGCTGAAGAAGGAGGAAGGGGAGATATTTAGGGTTATGGATTTCATCTTCTCACAGTTGTTACATGTGATGAGACTTTGTTTTCCAGAAAGTGGCTAATAGCCTCAGAACAAAACATTTAATCACAAACAATTCTCTTTCACAAATGGATTAAAATGAATGTTCTCAGTAAAGCTATATTTGCCAAAATGATCAGTCTGAAGTTAGTGCACTGGATTTTCAAAAAAAGGTGCTGTCATTCAAAAATAACATTTTACCATACCTTGATCAATTTGCTCCCAGAATCTCACACTTTAACCTTCATAAAGACAAATAAACAGCCACTACCAGTTCCTAAAAGTAAGGCATATATAACACTCTAGAACAATATATGCTGCTGTAGACAAGTGAGTTTTCTTGCTGTAGGGAGACCGAAACAGGAGACAAATTGCCATTGTGCAACACATCAGAACATTTAGAAATTTTTATAACCATGTTCAAATGCTGTTCTATAAAATTACATGAAATAGGATTTATTGCCTGAAAATACATGCCTTCAGAAACTGAACTGAGCTTACTAAAATGTTGTATTTTTATTCCTTACTGAATGAAAGACGAAAGGTCTGCGGCCTTTACAGGAATGCATTGCACACTTTCAAATCGACAACCTATAGTTCAACTGGGAAGTCTTACATCAATTAAGACAAGTTGTCTTTCAGATTTTATCACTATTGTTAAAACATACACAAAATCTTGGCAGGATTAAAACCAGTACACAGGGAACTATTCAGATCCTAACATTTTAGAACACATGCAAAAACATTCAGATGTTCTTAAAACAGAATAACCAAACAAAAAGCAGAAACACTGTCACAAAAAGAAGGATGTAAAGAACCCAATACAAATGCAAAATGCCGTAAGATTTAACTGAAGAATTTGGAAATCCTTTGAAATACGATAGCTGCTTTTTATATCAAGAATAGAAAATAGGGGAAAAGTTTGCAGAAAGTTGACAAAAAAGAAGTAGTGATCAAGGTTATTTTTAACCTACAAGGGGAAGGAACAGAGTCTGTAACTAAAATAAAGTGACACAATGTTATGCTTCAGGAGAGGAAGGCTTGATAAATGCACTTGTGAAAAAGTTGAAATAGCAGTGATGTTCTGCATCCTGTCTCCATTAGCTGAAAGACAAATACATAGAAGAACAACCTGGTAGGCCAGACCTAGCAGAAAGTAATACTGGTCATTGGAAATTGTTATAATGTGACTGTTTCCAAAACTGTGCTGCTGCAGAAAAATATTCATTAAATACATTTTTATTTCATTCAATACATTTTAAAGACAAGGCTCATCTCTGGAAGAATATCTTGACTGCTACAGTTTGGGTCAGTACTTGACAAGTGCAAGTCAACATCTGACACAGACAACTACTTTTTAATGTAAAGTTAGTATCAATACAATTAATAATAATCTACTAGAGACAATTCCTTGATGCACATTCTGGCTATTTTGATTTCATTCTCGAGCACTGTCCACTCTGTTTGTGTACACAGAGTTTAGCTGCCTGGTGCTAGGTTAGATGTTTCAAAGGACTCAAGGATCCTTGAGTACAGTAATATGTGTGATTGTTATGATAAGAAATCTGCTTGTAGATATAAAATTTAGGTGCTAATCAACAAATCAAATAAAATGGTTTTAGAATACCTTGTTTACCTCTGAACTATCATTAGAACTCACAGGTTTCAAAGCAGCCAAATAAATTTCTCCCTCCTGCTTAATGTATTTTATTTAAATGGTTCTGGTACCAAAACACACCAGAGGAAATATTTAGTTAATTTGCAGTGTTAAGTCACTTTGTTTCCATAAAGTGCTGTTAAAAATACTGGGGGGGAAAAAAAAAAAAAAAAAAACCACCCCAAAAAAATTCCAATAAGTTATCACAGTACGGAATGCTAGACTAGCAGAAACTTGTGTAAGAGCCAACCTTGCTTCTGTTGGTAGCACAGGTTTCCTGGGCTGACTAGTGTGCCTGCCCAGGATATTTAACATACGCCATTGCCCTTCATATTATATATTCAATTATACATCAGTCACAGTATCTGGAGAGATATTTTATTTTGAAATATGTCTAGAAATGGTGCTACTTGCCTTTTACCTAATAAAGCAACAATGAGTATATTAAGATTGTTGGAGATCTGAGTAGTGGAACAAAGAAGCTTGGAATACAGGATCTAGTTTCCAAGTTTGCTAGAATAAATTTGCATGGTAACTGGCAGTTCTTCCGTCACTGTTGTTGAAGTCAAATTATCATGAGGTGAAGAATATATGTTTTACATAAAAAATATAGAAATAGAAATTGAAAAGGAAATAGAAAAAGAAATTGAAAGAGGAGTGAATGACATGGATAAAATCCTGTGAGGAGCTATGATTACCCATATTTTCATAGTTTTTCAGTAATTTGTATATGTTTCTTCTAGGGAGGAAAAAAAAGGGGGGGGGGGGGGGAACACGACTTGAAATATGTGGACAGCAGCATGACTGGATCAGCATCTAGGATCTTCTCAGCTCCCCTGCCAGCAAAGTGGTTCATCCATGAACTACAGAGAATTATTTTTATTCCTGTATGCACAGTGTTTCAGTTTCATCAGGAAGGTTAGAAAACATCACCATCACAATTAAAGGCTTTCTCTGTTGCTGTGACAACTTGCTAGAGGGACTCTGACGCTTCATTATAAGGCAGCTGTAAGCCCCATTCTCCAGCTTCTTTAGCAAATTCTTTCACAGCCGGCAAAGTTTGAATTTCTCCTGTTACTTCACCATGAACTTATACTCAGATTTGGTTTATAAACTTCAGAGGAAGGAGAGATGTTTCTGAATCCCATCAATTTTGATGTTATTCATATATTTTGAGTACCACTGTTTCCTATTGACTGTCTTTACAGAATATACAATTGATAAATGGGAAGCACTAAGTCTCCCCAGATATGTGCTATTGTATCAACAATTATGAATGTTTCTCCACATAGCAGTAAAGTAATCCCCTCTTCCAAATAATTCTGTAAGCCCAGATGTTTAGTATCTGGACATCATAATATCTAATTTATATTATACAGCTGCCTAGTTTGTCTATCCTGTGCTGTCTGACATGAAGTATGCATCTGAAACATAAACACAGGACCAATTGAGGAAACACAGGTACTGCAAGAAACTGATTTCCTTCTAAGACACCAGCTGGTAACAAAAGATACCAAATAGCACTAAATGTTTATGTTTAGGGATTGTACTCAGTCCAGAGGGTGTGCTTCAGTCCACAAGTTAAAAAAACTTGTTGTCCACAAGTAGGTACTTTTATGTAAGCAAGTTTGGCCAACTTTTCTGCTCACCCTGAACCAAAAATATACACCTCCATTTGATCAGCTGATTTGCTCTCAAATCCATTCTTTATATTGATAGATCTGTAAAGACAACAGTGGGAGACCTGAGACCAAAATCATGAGATACCTAGGTTAGTGATTTTAATATGGAATCATATATACCTTACAGAGTAATTACAGCTACTTTTTAATTCTCTGAGACAGACACATAGGGCTGTTGAATTTGGCATAGATTCTGTAGAAAATCTTTCTGAGGAGGTATGTGCTGATACATCTCAAAAACTGTTGAATGTTTTTGTGTGACAATCACATTCAGTCCCCAGATATGTGTATCTGAAATTTTTACCATAGTCGTAGCCAGGCACTACTACAGGATTATTAATCTGTTGTATTTTAGAAGCCAACTTCTGGATGAGATTAATTATGATCTATATTTATTTAGAAACAGAGAAATGGAAGATAACCACATTTTTGTTTGATATATTCCCTCTTAGCTTAGGAAGTCTTGAGTCAACCACCAAAGGAATCTCTGAAATTCACTACTACCAGAATTACTAATGTTTGTAAATTCAAAAGTTAATTTAACTATTAAAATCAAACCCAAGCATTCTAATTTTTCTTGAGTTAAATTCTCAATATAATTTTAGCTAAGGAATCATTTCTGTATGAACATAGGTTGGCTAATTATGTCATTTTTCTTAATTTATTCTTTTAAATGAAATAAAAAGGAAGTTGCAATTTCACAGCCATACTTAAGTTCAAGATTATTCAAGTAGTCAATCTGCACAACTAATCAGTCCATGCAAGCACCTAATTCTGATGCAGGTAGGAAGATAATGACTTCAGTTACATGCCAAGGCAATCAGCGGATATATAGTCATCACCAGTTCATTGTTCAGCTGCACAAAATGAAAACCTTCTGAATCTGTCTTTAATGGAGACAAATGACTCTTTATAACCTCCTGGATATATTTCATTCTGTCAGTTACTGCATAAAAGGTTTGACTTTAATTGAAATTAAAGATTAATTTCTTATGCCCTATTCTGTACCTTTCGCAATGTCAATTTCAGCACGTTAACACTAGCAAAGGTTACAGTTCCACTGAATTCTTGGCATAAGGAAATAACA